>JAINUT010003085.1:0-70243 GCA_020205555.1 Panax stipuleanatus
AATGAAACAATAGAGGTCTCCCTAAATGAAGACTTGTGTGAGATCTACGCATCGTTTTGGAGCGATAGTGATGTGATTGTCCTTTGATGCTAATTTAAACTAGAAGAAAATAATAGGACTCATAATCGCCTATATTTTGACAATTTGAGAGAACCAATGAAACAATAAGAAGGTCTCCCTAAATGAAGACTTGTGTGTGATGTACGCATGGTTTTGGATGCGATAGTCATGGGTTTGTCCTTTTACGCTAATCAAACTAGAACAAAGTAATACAACTCTTAATCACCTCTTTCTTTGTAAATTCGTAACAACCAATGAAACAATATGAAGGTCTCCCTAAATGAAGACTTGTGTGAGATCTACGCATCGTTTTGGACCGATAGTGATGGATTGCTCCTTTTGATGCTAATTTCAACTAGAACGAAGTATAGGACTCATAATCACCTATATTTGACAATTTGAGAGAACTAATAAAACAATAAGAAGGTCTCCTAAATGAAGATTTGTGTGAGATGTACGCTGGTTTTGGACGCGATAGTCATGGGTTTCCTTTTAAAGCTAATCAAACTAGAACGAAGTACACAGTCTCTTAATCACCTCTTTCTTTGTAAATTCGAAAACAACCAATGAAACAATATGAAGGTCTCCCTAAATGAAGACTTGTGTGAGATCTACACATTGTTTGGACGCTATAGTGATGTGATTGCTACTTTTAATACTAATTTCAACTTGAACGAAGTAATAGGACTCATAATCACCTATATTTGACAATTTTAGAGAACCAATTAAACAATAAGGAATCCCTAAATGAAGACTTGTGTGACATGTACGCAAGGTTTTGGAAGCGATAGTCATGGGTTTCTCCTTTTGACGCAAATCAAACTAGAACGAAGTAATAAACTCTTAATCACCTCTTTCTTTGTAATTCGTAACAACCAATGAAACAATATGAAGGTTCCCTAGATGAAGACTTGTGTAAGATCTACAACGTTTGGACGCGATAGTGTGTGTGATTGCTCCTTTTGATACTAATTTCAACTAGAACGAAGTAATAGGACTCATAATCACCTATATTTGGACAATTTAGAGAACAATGAAATAATAAGAAGGTCTCCCTAAATAAAGACTTGTGTGAGATGTATGCATGGTTTTGGATGCGATAGTCATGGGTTTGTCCTTTTGACGCTAATCAAACTAGAACAAAGTAATCAACTCTTAATCACCTCTTTCTTTGTAAATTCGAAACAACAAATGAAACAATATGAAGGTCTCCCTAAATGAAGACTTGTGTGAGATCTCGCATCGTTTTGGAAGCGATAGTGATGTGATTGCTCCTTTTGATGCTAATTTCAACTAGAATAAGTAATAGGACTCATAATCGCCTATATTTTGACAATTTGAGAGAACTAATGAAACAATAAGAAGGTCTCCCTAAATGAAGACTTGTGTGAGATGTACGCATGGTTTTGGACGCGATAGTCATGGGTTTCTCCTTTTTAAGTTAATCAAACTAGAACGAAGTAACATAGTCTCTTAATCACCTCTTTCTTTGTAAATTCGAAACAACCAATGAAACAATATGAAGGTCTCCCTAAATGAAGACTTGTGTGAGACCTACGCATAGTTTTGGACTCGATAGTGATGCGATTGCTCCTTTTGATGCTAATTTCAACTAGAATGAAGTAATAGGGACCATAATCACCTATATTTTGACAATTTGAGAGAACTAATCAAACAATAAGAAGGTCTCCCTAAATGAAGACTTGTGTGAGATGTACGATCGTTTTGAATGCACTAGTGATAGGATTGCACCTTTTGATACTAATCAAACTAGAACGAAGTCATAGGACTCTAATCACCTCTTGCTTTGACAATTTGAGAGAACCAATGAAACAATAATAAGGTCCCTAAATCAAGACTTGTGTGAGATGTACACATCGTTTTAACGCGATAGATTTGATTGGTCCTTTTGATGCTAATCAAATTAGAACGAATTAATAGAACTCCTAATCACCTCTTTATTTAAAATTTTAGAGAACCAATGAAACAATAAGAAGGTCTCCCTAAATGAAGACTTGTGTGAGATGTACTCATGGTTTTGGACGCGATAGTCATGGGTTTCTACTTTTTACGCTAATCAAACTAGAACAAAGAATACAACTCTTAATCACCTCTTTCTTTGTAATTCGAAACAACCATAGAAACAATATGAAGGTCTCCCTAAATGAAGACTTGTGTGAGATCTACGCATCGTTTTGAACGCGATAGTGATGTGATTGCTCCTTTTGAAGCTAATTTCAACTAGAACGAAGTAATAGGACTCATAATCACCTATATTTTGACAATTTTAGAGAACCAATTAAACAATAAGGTCTCCATAAATGAAGACTTGTGTGAGATGTACGCAGGTTTTGGATGCGATAGTCATAGGTTTCTTCTTTTGACGCTAATCAAACTAGAACAAAGTAATACAACTCTTAATCACCTCTTTCTTTGTAAATTCGTAACAACCAATGAAACAATATGAAGGTCTCCCTAAATGAAGACTTGTGTGAGATCTACGCATCGTTTGGACGCGATAGTGATGTGATTGCTCCTTTGATGCTAATTTAAACTAGAGAATAATAGGACTCATAATCGCTATATTTTGACAATTTGAGAGAACCAATGAAACAATAAGAAGGTCTCCTAAATGAAGATTGTGTGATGTACGCATGGTTTTGGAGCGATGCGATAGTCATGGGTTTGTCCTTTTGACGCTAATCAAACTAGAACAAGTAATACAACTCTTAATCACCTCTTTCTTTTGTAAATTCGTAACAACCAATGAAACAATATGAAGGTCTCCCTAAATGAAGACTTGTGTGAGATCTACGCATCGTTTTGGACGCGATAGTGATGTGATTGCTCCTTTTGATGCTAATTTCAACTAGAACGAAGAGTAGGACTCATAATCACCTATATTTTGACAATTTGAGAGAACTAATAAAACAATAAGAAGGTCTCCTAAATGAAGACTTGTGTGAGATGTACGCATGGTTTTGGACGCGATAGTCATGGGTTTCTCCTTTTAAGCTAATCAACTAGAACGAAGAAGTAACACAGTCTCTTAATCACCTCTTCTTTGTAAATTCGAAACAACCAATGAAAAATATGAAGGTCTCCCTAAATGAAGACTTGTGTGAGATCTACGCAATTGTTTTGGACGCTATAGAATGTGATTGCTACTTTTAATACTAATTTCAACTTGAACGAAGTAATAGGACTCATAATCACCTATATTTTGACAATTTAGAGAACCAATTAAACAATAAGGAATCCCTAAATGAAGACTTGTGTGACGATGTACGCAGGTTTTGGAAGCGATAGTCATGGGTTTCTCCTTTTGACGCAAATCAAACTAGAACGAAGTAATACAACTCTTAATCACCTCTTCTTTGTAAATTCGTAACAACCAATGAAACAATATGAAGGTTCCCTAATGAAGATTTGTGTAAGATCTACGCAACGTTTTGGACGCGATAGTGGTGTGATTGCTCCTTTTGATACTAATTTCAACTAGAATGAAGTAATAGGACTCATAATCACCTATATTTGGACAATTTTGGAGAACCAATGAAATAATAAGAAGGTCTCCCTAAAAAGACTTGTGTGAGATGTACGCATGGTTTTGGATGCGATAGTCATGGGTTTGTCCTTTTGACGCTAATCAAACTAGAACAAAGTAATACAACTCTTAATCACCTCTTTCTTTGTAAATTCGAACAACCAATGAAACAATATGAAGGTCTCCCTAAATGAAGACTTGTGTGAGATCTACGCATAGTTTTGGACTCGATAGTGATGCGATTGCTCCTTTTGATGCTAATTTCAACTAGAATGAAGTAATGCACTCATAATCACCTATATTTGACAATTTGAGAGAACTAATCAAACAATAAGAAGGTCTCCCTAAATGAAGACTTGTGTGAGATATACGGATCGTTTTGAATGCACTAGTGATAGGATTGCACCTTTTGATACTAATCAAACTAGAACGAAGTCATAGGACTCATAATCACCTCTTGCTTTGACAATTTGAGAGAACCAATGAAACAATAATAAGGTCTCCCTAAATCAAGACTTGTGTGAGATGTACACATCGTTTTTAACGCGATAGTATTTGATTTGGTCCTTTGATGCTAATCAAATTAGAACGAATTAATAGAACTCCTAATCACCTCTTATTTAAAATTTAGAGAACCAATGAAACAATAAGAAGGTCTCCCTAAATGAAGACTTGTGTGGATGTACTCATGGTTTGGACGCGATAGTCATGGGTTTCTACGTTTTACGCTAATCAACCAGAACAAGTAATACAACTCTTATATCCCCTCTTTCTTGTAATTCGAAACAACCATAGAAACAATATGAAGGTCTCCCTAAATGAAGACTTGTGTGAGATCTACGCATCGTTTTGAACGCGATAGTGATGTGATTGCTCCTTTTGAAGCTAATTTCAACTAGAACGAAGTAATCGGACTCATAATCACCTCTTTTTGACAATTTTAGAGAACCAATTAAACAATAAGGTCTCCATAAATAAAGACTTGTGTGAGATGTACGTATGGTTTTGGATGCGATAAGTCATTCGGTTTCTTCTTTTGACGCTAATCAAACTAGAACAAAGTAATACAACTCTTAATCACCTCTTCTTTGTTAATTCGTAACAACAATGAAACAATATGAAGGTCTCCCTAAATGAAGACTTGTGTGAGATCTACGCATCGTTTGGACGCGATAGTGATGTGATTGCTCCTTTTGATGCTAATTTCACCTAGAACGAAGTAGTAGGACTCATAATCACCTATAATTTTGACAATTTGAGAGAACTAATAAACAATAAGAAGGTCTCCTTAAATGAAGATTTGTGTGAGATGTACGCATGGTTTTGGACGCGATAGTCATGGGTTTCTCCTTTTTAAAGCTAATCAAACTAGAACGAAGTAACACAGTCTCTTAATCACCTCTTTCTTTGTAAATTCGAAACAAACCAATGAAACAATATGAAGGTCTCCCTAAATGAAGACTTGTGTGAGATCTACGACATTGTTTGGACGCTATAGTGATGTGATTGCTACTTTTAATACTAATTTCAACTTGAACGAAGTAATAGGACTCATAATACCTATATTTTGACAATTTTAGAGAACCAATTAAGACAATAAGGAATCCCTAAATGAAGACTTGTGTGACATGTACGCAAGGGTTTTGGAAGCGGATAGTCATGGGTTTCTCCTTTGACGCAAATCACACTAGAACGAAGTAATACAAACTCTTAATCCACCTCTTTCTTTGTAAATTCGTAACAACCAATGAAACAATATGAAGGTTTCCCTAGATGAAGACTTGTGTAAGATCTACGCAACGTTTTGGACGCGATAGTGGTGTGATTGCTCCTTTTGATACTAATTTCAACTAGAACGAAAGTAATAGGACTCATAATCACCTATATTTGGACAATTTTAGAGAACCAATGAAATAATAAGAAGGTCTCCCTAAATAAAGACTTGTGTGAGATGTACGCATGGTTTTGGATGCGATAGTCATGGGTTTGTCCTTTGACGCTAATCAAACTAGACAAAGTAATACAACTCTTAATCACCTCTTTCTTTGTAAATTCGAAACAACCAATGAAACAATATGAAGGTCTCCCTAAAATGAAGACTTGTGTGAGATCTACGCATCGTTTTGGAAGCGGATAGTGATGTGATTGCTCCTTTTGATGCTAATTTCAACTAGAACGAAGTAATAGGACTCATAATCGCCTATATTTTGACAATTTGAGAGAACTAATGAAACAATAAGAAGGTCTCCCTAAATGAAGACTTGTGTGAGATGTACGCATGGTTTTGGACGCGATAGTCATGGGTTTCTCCTTTTTAAAGTAATCAAACTAGAACGAAGTAACATAGTCTCTTAATCACCTCTTTCTTTGTAAATTCGAAACAACCAATGAAACAATATGAAGGTCTCCCTAAATGAAGACTTGTGTAAGATCTACGCATAGTTTTGGACTCGATAGTGATGCGATTGCTCCTTTTGATGCTAATTTCAACTAGAATGAAGTAATAGGACTCATAATCACCTATATTTTGACAATTTGAGAGAACTAATCAAACAATAAGAAGGTCTCCCTAAATGAAGACTTGTGTGAGATGTACGGTCGTTTGAATGCACTAGTGATAGGATTGCACCTTTTGATACTAATCAAACTAGAACGAAGTCATAGGACTCATAATCACCTCTTGCTTTGACAATTTGAGAGAACCAATGAAACAATAATAAGGTCTCCCTAAATCAAGACTTTGTGTGAGATGTACACATCGTTTTTAACGCGATAGTATTTGATTTGGTCCTTTTGATGCTAATCAAATTAGAACGAATTAATAGAACTCCTAATCACCTCTTTCTTTAAAAATTTTAGAGAACCAATGAACAATAAGAAGGTCTCCCTAAATGAAGACTTGTGTGAGATGTACTCATGGTTTGGACGCGGATAGTCATGGGTTTCTACTTTTTACGCTAATCAAACTAGAACGAAGTAATACAACTCTTAATCACCTCTTCTTTGTAATTCGAAACAACCATAGAAATAATATGAAGGTCTCCCTAAATGAAGACTTGTGTGAGATCTACGCATCGTTTTGAACGCGGATAGTGATGTGATTGCTCCTTTTGAAGCTAATTTCAACTAGAACGAAGAATAGGACTCATAATCACCTATATTTTGACAATTTTAGAGAAACCAATTAAACAATAAGGTCTCCTAAATGAAGACTTGTGTGAGATGTACGCATGGTTTGGATGCGATAGTCATAGGTTTCTTCTTTTGACGCTAATCAAACTAGAACAAAGTAAATACACTCTTAATCACCTCTTTCTTTGTAAATTCGTAACAACCAATGAAACATATGAAGGTCTCCCTAAATGAGACTTGTGTGAGATCTACGCATCGTTTTGGACGCGATAGTGATGTGATTGCTCCTTTTGATGCTAATTTAAACTAGAATGAAATAATTAGGACTCATAATCGCCTATATTTTGACAATTTGAGAGAACCAATGAAACAATAAGAAGGTCTCCCTAAATGAAGGACTTGTGTGTGATGTACGCATGGTTTTGGATGCGATAGTCATGGGTTTGTCCTTTTGACGCTAATCAAACTAGAACAAAGTAATACAACTCTTAATCACCTCTTTCTTTGTAAATTCGTAACAACCAATGAAACAATATGAAGGTCTCCCTAAATGAAGACTTGTGTGATATCTACGCATCGTTTTGGACGCGATAGTGATGTGATTGCTCCTTTTGATGCTAATTTCAACTAGAACGAAAGTAGGTAGGACTCATAATCACCTATATTTTGACAATTGAGAGAACTAATAAAACAATAAGAAGGTCTCCTTAAATGAAGATTTGTGTGAGATGTACGCATGGTTTTGGACGCGATAGTCATGGGTTTCTCCTTTTAAGCTAATCAAACTAGAACGAAGTAACACAGTCTCTTAATCACCTCTTTCTTTGTAAATTCGAAACAACCAATGAAACAATATGAAGGTCTCCCTAAATGAAGACTTGTGTGAGATCTACGCATTGTTTTGGACGCTATAGAATGTGATTGCTACTTTTAATACTAATTTCAACTTGAACGAAAGTAATAGGACTCATAATCACCTATATTTTGACAATTTTAGAGAACCAATTTTAAACAATAAGGAATCCCTAAATGAAGACTTGTGTGACATGTACGCAAGGTTTTGGAAGCGATAGTCATGGGTTTTCTCCTTTTGACGCAAATCAAACTAGAACGAAGTAATACAACTCTAATCACCTCTTTCTTTGTAAATTCGTAACAACCAATGAAACAATATGAAGGTTTCCCTAGATGAAGATTTGTGTAAGATCTACGCAACGTTTTGGACGCGATAGTGGTGTGATTGCTCCTTTTGATACTAATTTCAACTAGAATGAAGTAATAGGACTCATAATCACCTATATTTGGACATTTTGGAGAACCAATGAAATAATAAGAAGGTCTCCCTAAATAAAGACTTTGTGGATGTACGCATGGTTTTGGATGCGATAGTCATTGGTTTGTCCTTTTGACGCTAATCAAACTAGAACAAAGTAATACAACTCTTAATCACCCTCTTTCTTTGTAAATTCGTAACAACCAATGAAACAATATGAAGGTCTCCCTAAATGAGACTTGTGTGAGATCTACGCATAGTTTTGGACTCGATAGTGATGCGATTGCTCCTTTTGATGCTAATTTCAACTAGAATGAAGTAATTGCACTCATAATCCCTATATTTTGACAATTTGAGAGAACTAATCAAACAATAAGAAGGTCTCCCTAAATGAAGACTTGTGTGAGATATACGGATCGTTTTGAATGCACTAGTGATGGATTGCACCTTTTGATAATAATCAAACTAGAACGAAGTCATAGGACTCATAATCACCTCTTGCTTTGACAATTTGAGAGAACCAATGAACAATAATAAGGTCTCCCTAAATCAAGACTTGTGTGAGATGTACACATCGTTTTTAACGCGATAGTATTTGATTTGGTCCTTTTGATGCTAATCAAATTAGAACGAATTAATAGAACTCCTAATCACCTCTTATTTAAAAATTTTATGAGAACCAATGAAACAATAAGAAGGTCTCCCTAAATGAAGACTTGTGGTGAGATGTACTCATGGTTTTGGACGCGATAGTCATGGGTTTTCTACTTTTTACGCTAATCAAACCAGAACAAAAGTAATACAACTCTTAATCACCTCTTTCTTTGTAATTCGAACAAACCATAGAAACAATATGCAGGTCTCCCTAAATGAAGACTGTGTGAGATCTACGCATCGTTTTGAACGCGATAGTGATGTGATTGCTCCTTTGAAGCTAATTTCAACTTAGAACGAAGTAGTAGGACTCATAATCACCTATATTTTGACAATTTTAGAGAACCAATTAAACAATAAGGTCTCCATAAATAAAGACTTGTGTGAGATGTACGTATGGTTTTGGATGCGATAGTCATAGGTTTCTTCTTTTGACGCTAATCAAACTAGAACAAAGTAATACAACTCTTAATCACCTCTTTCTTTGTAAATTCGTAACAACCAATGAAACAATATGAAGGCTCCCTAAATGAGACTTGTGTGAGATCTACGCATCGTTTTGGACGCGATAGTGATGTGATTGCTCCTTTTGATGCTAATTTCACCTAGAACGAAGTAGTAGGACTCATAATCACCTATATTTTGACAATTTGAGAGAACTAATTAAAACAATAAGAAGGTCTCCTTAAATGAAGATTTGTGTGAGATGTACGCATGGTTTTGGACGCGATAGTCATGGGTTTTCTCCTTTTTAAAGCTAATCAAACTAGAACGAAGTAACACAGTCTCTTAATCACCTCTTTCTTTTGTAAATTCGAAAACAACCAATTGAAACAATATGAAGGTCTCCCTAAATGAAGACTTGTGTGAGATCTACGCATTGTTTTGGACGCTATAGTGATGTGATGCTACTTTTAATACTAATTTCAACTTGAACGAAGTAATAGGACTCATAATCACCTATATTTTGACAATTTTAGAGAACCAATTAGACAATAAGGAATCCCTAAATGAAGACTTGTGTGACCTGTACGCAAGGTTTTGGAAGCGATAGGTCATGGTTTCTCCTTTTGACGCAAATCAAACTAGAACGAAGTAATACAACTCTTAATCACCTCTTTCTTTGTAATTCGTAACAACCAATGAAACAATATGAAGGTTTCCCTAGATGAAGACTTGTGTAGATCTACGCAACGTTTTGGACGCGATAGTGGTGTGATTGCTCCTTTTGATACTAATTTCAACTAGAACGAAGTAATAGGACTCATAATCACCTATATTTGGACAATTTTAGAGAACCAATGAAATAATAAGAAGGTCTCCCTAAATAAAGACTTGTGGTAGATGTACGCATGGTTTTGGATGCGATAGTCATGGGTTGGTCCTTTTGACGCTAATCAAACTAGAACAAAGTAATACAACTCTTAATCACCTCTTTCTTTGTAAATTCGAAACAACCAATGAAACAATATGAAGGTCTCCCTAAATGAAGACTTGTGTGAGATCTACGCATCGTTTTGGAAGCGATTAGTGATGTGATTGCTCCTTTTGATGCTAATTTCAACTAGAACGAAGTAATAGGACTCATAATCGCCTATATTTTGACAATTTGAGAGAACTAATCAAACAATAAGAAGGTCTCCCTAAATGAAGACTTGTGTGAGATGTACGCATGGTTTGGACGCGATAGTCATGGGTTTCTCCTTTTTAAAGGTAATCAAACTAGAACGAAGTAACATAGTCTCTTAATCACCTCTTCTTTGTAAATTCGAAACAACCAATGAAACAATATGAAGGTCTCCCTAAATGAAGACTTGTGTAAGATCTACGCATAGTTTTGGACTCGATAGTGATTGCGATTGCTCCTTTTGATGCTAATTTCAACTAGAATGAAGTAATAGGACTCATAATCACCTATATTTTGACCAATTTGAGAGAACTAATCAACAATAAGAAGGTCTCCCTAAATGAAGACCTTGTGTGAGATGTACGGATCGTTTTGAATGCACTAGTGATAGGATTGCACCTTTTGATACTAATCAAACTAGAACGAAGTCATAGGACTCATAATCACCTCTTGCTTTGACAATTTGAGAGAACCAATGAAACAATAATAAGGTCTCCCTAAATCAAGACTTGTGTGAGATGTACACATCGTTTTTAACGCGATAGTATTTGATTTGGTCCTTTTGATGCTAATCAAATTAGAACGAATTAATAGAACTCCTAATCACCTCTTTCTTTAAAATTTTAGAGAACCATGAAACAATAAGAAGGTCTCCCTAAATGAAGACTTGTGTAGATGTACTCATGGTTTTGGACGCGATAGTCATGGGTTTCTACTTTTTACGCTAATCAAACTAGAACGAAGTAATACAACTCTTAATCACCTCTTTCTTTGTAATTCGAAACAACCATAGAAATAATATGAAGGTCTCCCTAAATGAAGACTTGTGTGAGATCTACGCATCGTTTTGAACGCGATAGGGATGTGATTGCTCCTTTTGAAGCTAATTTCAACTAGAACGAAGTAATAGGACTCATAATCACCTATATTTTGACAATTTTAGAAAAACAATTAAACAATAAGTTCTCCATAAATGAAGACTTGTGTGAGATGTACGCATGGTTTTGGATGCGATAGTCATAGGTTTCTTCTTTTGAAGCTAATCAAACTAGAACAAAGTAATACAACTCTTAATCACCTCTTCTTTGCAAATTCGTAACACCCAATGAAACAATATGAAAGTCTCCCTAAATGAAGACTTGTGTGAGATCTAAGCATCGTTTTGGACGCGATAGTGATGTGATTGCTCCTTTTGATGCTAATTCAACTAGAACGAAGTAGTAGGACTCATAATCCCCTATATTTTGAAAATTTGAGAGAACTAATAAAACAATAAGAAGGTCTCCTTAAATGAAGATTTGTGTGAGATGTACGCATGGTTTTGGACGCGATAGTCATGGGTTTCTCCTTTTTAAAGCTAATCAAACTAGAACGAAGTAACACAGTCTGTTAATCACCTCTTTCTTTGTAAATTCAAAACAACCAATGAAATAATATGAAGGTCTCCCTAAATGAAGACTTGTGTGAGATCTACGCATTGTTTTGGACGCTATAGTGATGTGATTGCTACTTTTAATACTAATTTCACTTGAACGAAGTAATAGGACTCATAATCACCTATATTTTGACAATTTTAGAGAACCAATTAAACAATAAGGAATCCCTAAATGAAGACTTGTGTGAGATGTACGCAAGGTTTTGGAAGCGATAGTCATGGTTTCTCCTTTGACGCAAATCAAACTAGAACGAAGTAATACAACCTCTTAATCAACCTCTTTCTTTGTAAATTCGTAAAAGCCAATGAAACAATATGAAGGTTTCCCTAGATGAAGACTTGTGTAAGATCTACGCAACGTTTGGACGCGATAGTGGTGTGATTGCTCCTTTTTGATACTAATTTCACTAGAACGAAGTAATAGGACTCATAATCACCTATATTTGGACAATTTTAGAGAACAATGAAATAACTAGGAAGGTCTCCCTAATAAAGACTTGTGTGAGATTGTACGCATGGTTTTGGATGCGATAGTCATGGGTTTTGTCCTTTTGACGCTAATCAAACTAGAACAAGTAAGTAACAACTCTTTAATCACCTCTTTCTTGTAAATTCGAAACAACCAATGAAACATATGAAGGTCTCCCTAATGAAGACTTGTGTGAGATTACGCATCGTTTTGGAAGCAGTAGGATGTGATTGCTCCTTTGATGCTAATTTCAACTAGAACGAAGTAATAGGACTCATAATCGCCTATATTTGACAATTTGAGAGAACTAATGAAACAATAAGAAGGTCTCCCTAAATGAAGACTTGTGTGAGATGTACGCATGGTTTTGGACGCGATAGTCATGGGTTTCTCCTTTTAAAGTTAATCAAACTAGAACGAAGTAACATAGTCTCTTAATCACCTCTTTCTTTGTAAATTCGAAACAACCAATGAAACAATATGAAGGTCCCCTAAATGAAGACTTGTGTGAGATCTACGCATAGTTTGGACTCGATAGTGATGCGATTGCTCTTTTGATGCTAATTTCAACTAGAATGAAGTAATAGGACTCATAATCACCTATATTTTGACAATTTGAGAGAACTAATCAAACAATAAGAAGGTCTCCCTAAATGAAGACTTGTGTGAGATGACGGATCGTTTTGAATGCACTAGTGATAGGATTGCACCTTTTGATACTAATCAAACTAGAACGAAGTCATAGGACTCATAATCACCTCTTGCTTTGACAATTTGAGAGAACCAATGAAACAATATAAGGTCTTCCCTAAATCAAGACTGTGTGAGATGTACACATCGTTTTTAACGCGATAGTATTTGATTTGGTCCTTTTGATGCTAATCAAATTAAGAACGAATTAATAGAACTCCTAATCACCTCTTTCTTTAAAAATTTTAGAGAACCAATGAACAATAAGAAGGTCTCCCTAAATGAAGACTTGTGTGAGATGTACTCATGGTTTTGGACGCGATAGTCATGGGTTTCTACTTTTTACGCTAATCAAACTAGAACGAAGTAATACAACTCTTAATCACCTCTTCTTTGTAATTCGAAACAACCATAGAAAAATATGAAGGTCTCCCTAAATGAAGACTTGTGTGAGATCTTACGCATCGTTTTGAACGCGATAGTGATGTGATTGCTCCTTTTGAAGCTAATTTCAACTAGAACGACAGGAATAGGACTCATAATCACCTATATTTGACAATTTTAGAAAACCAATTAAACAATAAGTTCTCCATAATGAAGACTTGTGTGAGATGTACCATGGTTTTGGATGCGCTAGGTCATAGGTTTCTTCTTTTGACGCTAATCAAACTAGAACAAAAGTAATACAACTCTAATCACCTCTTTCTTTGTAAATTCGTAACACCAATGAAACAATATGAATGTCTCCCTAAATGAAGACTTGTGTGAGATCTACGCATCGTTTTGGACGCGATAGTGATGTGATTGCTCCTTTTGATGCTAATTTCAACTAGAACGAAGTAGTAGGACTCATAATCACCTATATTTTGACAATTTGAGAGAACTAATAAACAATAAGAAGGTCTCCTTAATGAAGACTTTGTGTGAGATGTACGCATGGTTTTGGACGCGATAGTCATGGGTTTCTCCTTTTTAAAGCTAATCAAACTAGAACGAAGTAACACAGTCTCTTAATCACCTCTTTCTTTGTAAAATTCGAAACAACCAATTGAACAATATGAAGGTCTCCCTAATGAAGACTTGTGTGAGATCTACGCATTGTTTTGGACGCTTATAGTGCTGTTGATTGCTACTTTAATACTAATTTCAACTTGAACGAAGTAATAGGACTCATAATCACCTATATTTGACAATTTTAGAGAAACCAATTAACAATAAGGAATCCCTAATGAAGACTTTGTGTGAGATGTACGCAAGGTTTTGGAAGCGATAGTCATGGGTTTCTCCTTTTGACGCAAATCAAACTAGAACGAAGTAATACAACTCTTAATCACCTCTTTCTTTGTAAATTCGTAACAACCAATGAAACAATATGAAGGTCTCCCTAATGAAGACTTGTGTGAGATCTACGCATCGTTTTGGAAGCGGATAGTGATGTGATTGCTCCTTTTGATGCTAATTTCAACTAGAACGAAGTAATAGGACTCATAATCGCCTATATTTTGACAATTTGAGAAAACTAATGAACAATAAGAAGGTCTCCCTAAATGAAGACTTGTGTGAGATGTACGCATGGTTTTGGATGCCGATAGTCATGGGTTTGTCCTTTTGACGCTAATCAAACTAGAACAAAGTAATACAACTCTTAATCACCTCTTTCTTTGTAAATTCGAACAACCAATGAAACAATATGAAGGTCTCCCTAAATGAAGACTTGTGTGAGATCTACGCATCGTTTTGGAAGCGATAGTGATGTGATTGTTCCTTTTGATGCTAATTTCAACTAGAACGAAGTAATAGGACTCATAATCGCCTATATTTTGACAATTTGAGAAACTAATGAACAATAGAAGGTCTCCCTAATGAAGACTTGTGTGAGATGTACGCATGGTTTTGGACGTGATAGTCATGGGTTTTCTCCTTTTTTAAGTTAATCAAACTAGAACGAAGTAACATAGTCTCTTAATCAACCTCTTTCTTTGTAAATTTGAAACAACCAATGAAACAATATGAAGGTCTCCCTAAATGAAGACTTGTGTGAGATCTACGCATAGTTTGGACTCGATAGTGATGCGATTGCTCCTTTTGATGCTAATTCAACTAGAATGAAGTAATAGGACTCATAATCACCTATATTTTGACAATTTGAGAGAACTAATCAAACAATAAGAAGGTCTCCCTAAATGAAGACTTGTGTGAGATGTACGGATCGTTTTTTGAATGCACTAGTGATAGGATTGCACCTTTTGATACTAATCAAACTAGAACGAAGTCATAGGACTCATAATCACCTCTTGCTTTGACAATTTGAGAGAACCAATGAAACAATAATAAGGTCTCCCTAAATCAAGACTTGTGTGAGATGTACACATCGTTTTTAACGCGATAGTATTTGATTTGGTCCTTTTGATGCTAATCAAATTAGAACGAATTAATAGAACTCCTAATCACCTCTTTCTTTAAAAATTTTAGAGAACCAATGAAACAATAAGAAGGTCTCCCTAAATGAAGACTTGTGTGAGATGTACTCATGGTTTGGACGCGATAGTCATGGGTTTCTACTTTTGACGCTAATCAACTAGAACGAAGTAATACAACTCTTAATCACCTCTTTCTTTGTAATTCGAAACAACCATAGAAATAATATGAAGGTCTCCCTAAATGAAGACTTGTGTGAGATCTACGCATCGTTTTGAACGCGAGAGTGATGTGATTGCTCCTTTTGAAGCTAATTTCACTAGAACGAAGTATAGGACTCATAATCACCTATATTTTGACAATTTTAGAGAACCAATTAACAATAAGGTCTCCATAAATGAAGACTTGTGTGAGATGTACGCATGGTTTTGGATGCGATAGTCATAGGTTTCTTCTTTGACGCTAATCAAACTAGAACAAGTATACAACTCTTAATCACCTCTTTCTTTGTAAATTCGTAACAACCAATGAAACAATAATAAGGTCTCCCTAAATCAAGACTTGTGTGAGATGTACACATCGTTTTTAACGCGATAGATTTGATTTGGTCCTTTTGATGCTAATCAATTAGAACGAAGTAATAGAACTCTAATCACCTTTATTTAAAAATTTGAGAGAACAATGAAACAATAAGAAGGTCTCCCTAAATGAAGACTTGTGTGAGATGTACTCATGGTTTTGGACGCGATAGTATGGGTTTCTATTTTTACGCTAATCAAACTAGAACAAAGATACAACTCTTAATCACCTCTTTCTTTGTAATTCGAAACAACCATAGAAACAATATGAAGGTCTCCCTAAATGAAGACTTGTGTGAGATCTACGCATCGTTTTGAACGCGATAGTGATGTGATTGCTCCTTTTGAGCTAATTTCAACTAGAACGAAGTAATAGGACTCATAATCACCTATATTTTGACAATTTAGAGAACCAATTAAACAATAAGGTCTCCATAAATGAAGACTTGTGTGAGATGTACGCATGGTTTTGGATGCGATAGTCATAGGTTTCTTCTTTTGACGCTAATCAAACTTAGAACCAAGTAATACAACTCTTAATCACCTCTTTCTTTGTAAATTCGTAACAACCAATGAAACAATATGAAGGTCTCCCTAAATGAAGACTTGTGTGAGATCTACGCATCGTTTTGGACGCGATAGTGATGTGATTGCTCCTTTTGATGCTAATTTAAACTAGAATGAATAATAGGACTCATAATCGCCTATATTTTGACAATTTGAGAGAACCAATGAAACAATAAGAAGGTCTCCCTAAATGAAGACTTGTGTGAGATGTACGCATGGTTTTGGATGCGATAGTCATGGGTTTCGTCCTTTTTTACGCTAATCAAACTAGAACAAGTAATACAACTCTTAATCACCTCTTTCTTTGTAAATTCGTAACAACCAATGAAACAATATGAAGGTCTCCCTAAATGAAGACTTGTGTGATATCTACGCATCGTTTTGGACGCGATAGTGATGTGATTGCTCCTTTTGATGCTAATTTCAACTAGAACGAAGTAAGTAGGACTCATAATCACCTATATTTTGACAATTTGAGAGAACTAATAAACAATAAGAAGGTCTCCTAAATGAAGATTTGTGTGAGATGTACGCATGGTTTTGGACGCGATAGTCATGGGTTTCTCCTTTTTAAAGCTAATCAAACTAGAACGAAGTAACACAGTCTTAATCACCTCTTTCTTTGTAAATTCGAAACAACCAATGAAACAATATGAAGGTCTCCCTAAATGAAGACTTGTGTGAGATCTACGCATGTTTTGACGCTATAGAATGTGATTGCTACTTTTAATACTAATTTCAACTTGAACGAAGTAATAGGACTCATAATCACCTATATTTTGACAATGTTAGAGAACCAATTAAACAATAAGGAATCCCTAAATGAAGACTTGTGTGACATGTACGCAGGTTTTGGAAGCGATAGTCATGGTTTCTCCTTTTGACGCAAATCAAACTAGAACGATATAATACACTCTTAATCACCTCTTTCTTTGTAAATTCGTAACAACCAATGAAACAATATGAAGGTTTCCCTAGATGACGATTTGTGTACGATCTACGCACGTTTTGGGACGCGGATAGTGGTGTGTATTGCTCCTTTTGATACTAATTTCAACTAGAATGAAGTAATAGGACTCATAATCACCTATATTTGGACAATTTTGGAGAACCAATGAACATAATAGAAGGTCTCCCTAAATAAAGACTTGTGTGAGATGTACGCATGGTTTTTGGATGCGATAGTCATGGGTTTGTCCTTTTGACGCTAATCAAACTAGAACAAAGTAACAACTCTTAATCACCTCTTTCTTTGTACATTCGTAACAACCAATGGAAACAATATGAAGGTCTCCCTAAATGAAGACTTGTGTGAGATCTACGCATAGTTTTGGACTCGATAGTGATGCGATGCTCCTTTTGATGCTAATTGCAACTAGAATGAAGTAATAGGACTCATATCACCTATATTTTGACCAATTGAGAGAACTAATCAAACAATAAGAAGGTCTCCCTAAATGAAGACTTGTGTGAGATATACGGATCGTTTTGAATGCACTAGTGATAGGATTGCACCTTTTGATACTAATCAAACTAGAACGAAGTCATAGGACTCATAATCACCTCTTGCTTTGACAATTTGAGAGAACCAATGAAACAATAATAAGGTCTCCCTAAATCAAGACTTGTGTGAGATGTACACATCGTTTTTAAGCGCGATAGTATTTGATTTGGTCCTTTTGATGCTAATCAAATTAGAACGAATTATATAGAACTCCTAATCACCTCTTTCTTTAAAAAATTTTAGAGAACCAATGAAACAATAAGAAGGTCTCCCTAAATGAAGACTTGTGTGAGATGTACTCATGGTTTTGGACTGCGATAGTCATGGGTTTCTACTTTTTACGCTAATCAAACTAGAACGAAGTAATACAACTCTTAATCACCTCTTTCTTTGTAATTCGAAACAACCATAGAAACAATATGAAGGTCTCCCTAAATGAAGACTTGTGTGAGATCTACGCATCGTTTTTGAACGCGATAGTGATGTGATTGCTCCTTTTGAAGCTAATTTCAACTAGAACGAAGTAATAGGACTCATAATCACTATATTTGACAATTTTAGAGAACCAATTTAAACAATAAGGTCTCCATAAATGAAGACTTGTGTGAGATGTACGCATGGTTTTGGATGCGATAGTCATAGGTTTCTTCTTTTGACGCTAATAAACTAGAACAAAGTAATACAACTCTTAATCACCTCTTTCTTTGTAAATTCGTAACAACCAATGAAACAATATGAAGGTCTCCCTAATGAAGACTTGTGTGAGATCTACGCATCGTTTTGGGACGCGATAGTGATGTGATTGCTCCTTTTGATGCTAATTTCAACTAGAACGAAGTTAGTAGGACTCATAATCACCTATATTTTGACCAATTTGAGAGAACTAATAAAACATAAGAAGGTCTCCTTAATGAAGATTTGTGTGAGATGTACGCATGGTTTTGGACGCGATAGTCATGGGTTTCTCCTTTTTAAAAGCTAATCAAACTTAGAACGATAAGTAACACAGTCTCTTAATCACCTCTTTCTTTGTAAATTCGAAAACCAATGAAAGAATATGAAGGTTCCCCTAAATGAAGACTGTGTGAGATCTACGCATTGTTTGGGACGCTATAGTGATGTGATTGCTACTTTAATACTAATTTCACTTGAACGAAGTAATAGGACTCATAATCACCTATATTTTGACAATTTTAGAGAACCAATTAAACAATAAGGAATCCCTCTAAATGAAGACTTGTGTGCATGTACGCAAGGTTTTGGAAGCGATAGTCATGGGTTTCTCCTTTTGACGCAAATCAAACTAGGAACGAAGTAATACAACTCTTAATCACCTCTTTCTTTGTAATTCGTAACAACCAATGAAACAATATGAAGGTCTCCTAGATGAAGACTGGTAAGATCTACGCAAGTTTTGGACGCGATAGTGTGTGATTGCTCCTTTTGATACTAATTTCAACTAGAACGAAGTAATAGGACTCATAATCACCTATATTTGGACAATTTTAGAGAAACAATGAAATAAATAAGAAGGTCTCCCTAAATAAAGACTTGTGTGAGAGTACGCATGGTTTTGGATGCGATAGTCATGGGTTTGTCCTTTTGACGCTAATCAAACTAGAACAAAGTAATACAACTCTTAATCACCTCTTTCTTTGTAAATTCGAAACAACCAATGAAACAATGAAGGTCTCCCTAAATGAAGACTTCGTGTGAGATCTACGCATCGTTTTGGAAGCGATAGTGATGTGATGCTCCTTTTGATGCTAATTTCAACTAGAAACGAAAAGTAATAGGACTCATAATCGCCTATATTTGACAATTTGAGAGAAACTAATGAAACAATAAGAAGGTCTCCCTAAATGAAGACTTGTGTGAGATGTACGCATGGTTTTGGACGCGATAGTCCATGGGTTTCTCCTTTTTAAAGTTAATCAAACTAGAACGAAGTAACATAGTCTTTAATCACCTCTTTCTTTGTAAATTCAAAACAACCAATGTAACAATATGAAGGTCTCCCTAAATGAAGACTTGTGTGAGATCTACGCATCGTTTTGGACTCGATAGTGATGAGATTGCTCCTTTTGATGCTAATTTCAACTAGAATGAAGTAATAGGACTCATAATCACCTATATTTTGACAATTTGAGAGAACTAATCAAACAATAAGAAGGTCTCCCTAAATGAAGACTTGTGTGAGATGTACGGATTGTTTTGAATGCACTAGTGATAGGATTGCACCTTTTGATACTAAACAAACTAGAACGATGTCATAGAACTCATAATCACCTCTTGCTTTGACAATTTGAGAGAACCAATGAAACAATAAGAAGGTCTCCCTAAATCAAGACTTGTATGAGATGTACACATCGTTTTTAACGCGATAGTATTTGATTTGGTCCTTTTGATGCTAATCAAATTAGAACGAATTAATAGGACTCCTAATCACCTCTTTCTTTAAAAAATTTAGAGAACCAATGAAACAATAAGAAGGTCTCCCTAAATGAAGACTTGTGTGAGATGTACTCATGGTTTTGGACGCGATAGTCATGGGTTTCTACTTTTGACGTTAATCAAACTAGAACGAAGTAATACAACTCTTAATCACCTCTTTCTTTGTAAATTCTAAATAACCAATGAAATAATATGAAGGTCTCCCAAAACGAAGAATTGTGTGAGATCTACGCATCGTTTTGGACGCGATAGTGATGTGATTGCTCCTTTTGAAGCTAATTTCAACTAGAACGAAGTAATAGGACTCATAATAACCTATATTTTGACAATTTGAGAGAACTAATGAAATAATAAGAAGGTCACCCAAAATGAAGACTTGTGCAAGATATACATATGATTTTGGACCCGATAGTCATGGGTTTCTCCTTTTTAAAGCTAATTAAACTAGAACAAAGTAATACAACTCTTAATCACCTCTTTCTTTGTATATTCGAAACATCCAATGAAATAATATGAATTTCTCCCTAAATGAAGACTTGTTTGAGATCTACTAATCGTTTTGGACACGATAGTGATGGGATTCCTCCTGTTGATGCTAAATTCAACTAGAATGAAGTAATAGGACTCATAATCACCTATATTTTAACAATTTGAGAGAACTAATCAAACAATAAGAAGGTCTCCCTAAATGAAGACTTGTGTGAGATGCACGGATCGTTTTGAATGCACTAGTGATAGGATTGCTCCTTTTGATGCTAATCAAACTAGAACGAAGTCATAGGACTCATAATCACCTCTTTCTTTGACAATTTGAGAGAACTAATGAAACAATAAGAAGGTCTCCGTAAATCAAGACTTGTGTGAGATGTACGCATCGTTTTTAACTCGATGGTCATTGATTTGGTCCTTTTGATGCAAATCAAATTAGAATGAATTAATAGGACTCCTAATCACCTCTTTCTTTGACAATTTTAGAGAACCAATGAAACAATAAGAAGGTCTCCCTAAATGAAGACTTGTGTGAGATGTACGCATGGTTTTGGATGCGATAGTCATAGGTTTCTACTTTTTGACGCTAATCAAACTAGAACGAAGTAATACAACTCTTAATCACCTCTTTCTTTGTAAATTCGAAATAACCAATGAAACAATATGAAGGTCTCCCTAAATGAAGACTTGTGTGAGATCTACGCATCGTTTTGGACGCGATAGTGATGTGATTGCTCCTTTTGATAGCTAATTTCAACTAGAACGAAGTAATAGGACTCATAATCACCTATATTTTGACAATTTGAGAGAACTAATGAAACAATAAGAAGTCTCCCTAAATGAAGACTTGTGCAGATAGTACCATGGTTTTGGACGCGATAGTCATGGGTTTATCCTTTTTAAAGCTAATCAAACTAGAACAAAGTAATACAACTCTTAATCACCTCTTTCTTTGTAAATTCGAAACAACCAATGAAATAATATGAAGTTCTCCCTAAATGAAGACTTGTGTGAGATCTACGCATCGTTTTGGACGCGATAGTGATGTGATTGCTCCTTTTGATGCTAATTTCAACTAGAACGAAGTAATAGGACTCATAATCACCTATATTTTGACAATTTGAGAGAACTAATGAAATAATAAGAAGGTCTCCCTAAATGAAGACTTGTGTGAGATGTACGCATGGTTTTGGACGCGATAGTCATGGGTTTCTTTTTTTTAAAGTTAATCAAACTAGAACGAAGTAACACAGTCTCTTAATCTCCTCTTTCTTTGTAAATTCGAAACAACCAATGAAACAATATGAAGGTCTCCCTAAATGAAGACTTGTGCGAGATCTACGCATCGTTTTGGACGCGATAGTGATGTGATTGCTACTTTTGATACTAATTTCAACTAGAACGAAGTAATAGGACTCATAATCTCCTATATTTTGACAATTTTAGAGAACCAATTAAACAATAAGGTCTCCATAAATGAAGACTTGTATGAGATGTACGCATGGTTTTGGATGCGATAGTCATAGGTTTCTTCTTTTGACGCTAATCAAACTAGAACAAAGTAATACAACCTCTTAATCATCTCTTTCTTTGTAAATTCGAAACAACCAATGAAATAATATGAAGGTCTCCCTAAATGAAGACTTGTGCGAGATCTACGCATCGTTTTGGACGCGATAGTGATGTGATTGCTACTTTTGATACTAATTTCAACTAGAACGAAGTAATAGGACTCATAATCACCTATATTTTGATAATTTTAGAGAACCAATTAAACAATAAGGCCTCCATAAATGAAGACTTGTGTGAGATGTACACATGGTTTTGGATGCGATAGTCATAGGTTTCTTCTTTTGACGCTAATCAAACTAGAACAAAGTAATACAACTCTTAATCACCTCTTTCTTTTTAAATTCGTAACAACCAATGAAACAATATGAAGGTCTCCCTAAATGAAGATTTGTGTGAGATCTACGCATCGTTTTGGACGCGATAGTGATGTGATTGCTCCTTTTGATGCTAATTTCAACTAGAACGAAGTAATAGGACTCATAATCACCTATATTTTGACAATTTGAGAGAACTAATGAAATAATAAGGCCTCCATAATGAAGACTTGTGTGAGATGTACACATGGTTTTGGATGCGATAGTCATAGGTTTCTTCTTTTGACGCTAATCAAACTAGAACAAAGTAATACAACTCTTAATCACCTCTTTCTTTTTAAATTCGTAACAACCAATGAAACAATATGAAGGTCTCCCTAAATGAAGATTTGTGTGAGATCTACGCATCGTTTTGGACGCGATAGTGATGTGATTGCTCCTTTTGATGCTAATTTCAACTAGAACGAAGTAATAGGACTCATAATCACCTATATTTTGACAATTTGAGAGAACTAATGAACTAATAAGAAGGTCTCCCTAAATGAAGACTTGTGTGAGATGTACGCATGGTTTTGGACGCGATAGTCATGGGTTTCTTTTTTTTAAAGTTAATCAAACTAGAACGAAGTAACACAGTCTCTTAATCTCCTCTTTCTTTGTAAATTCGAAACAACCAATGAAACAATATGAAGGTCTCCCTAAATGAAGACTTGTGCGAGATCTACGCATCGTTTTGGACGCGATAGTGATGTGATTGCTACTTTTGATACTAATTTCAACTAGAACGAAGTAATAGGACTCATAATCTCCTATATTTTGACAATTTTAGAGAACCAATTAAACAATAAGGTCTCCATAAATGAAGACTTGTATGAGATGTACGCATGGTTTTGGATGCGATAGTCATAGGTTTCTTCTTTTGACGCTAATCAAACTAGAACAAAGTAATACAACTCTTAATCACCTCTTTCTTTGTAAATTCGAACAACCAATGAAATAATATGAAGGTCTCCCTAAATGAAGACTTGTGTGAGATCTACGCATCGTTTTGGACGCGATAGTGATGTGATTGCTCCTTTTGATGCTAATTTCAACTAGAACGAAGTAATAGGACTCATAATCACCTATATTTTGACAATTTGAGAGAACTAATGAAACTAATAAGAAGGTCTACCCTAAATGAAGACTTGTGTGAGATGTACGGATCGTTTTGAATGCACTAGTGATAGGATTGCACCTTTTGATACTAATCAAACTAGAACGAAGTCATAGGACTCATAATCACCTCTTTCTTTGATAATTTGAGAGAACCAATGAAACAATAAGAAGGCCTTCCTAAATCAAGACTTGTGTGAGATGTACACATCGTTTTTAACGCGATAGTATTTGATTTGGTCCTTTTGATGCTAATCAAATTAGAACGAATTAATAGGACTCCTAATCACCTCTTTCTTTAAAAATTTTAGAGAACCAATGAAACAATAAGAAGGTCTCCCTAAATGAAGACTTGTGTGAGATGTACGCATGGTTTTGGACGCGATAGTCATGGATTTCTCCTTTTGACGCTAATCAAACTAGAACGAAGTAATACAACTCTTAATCACCTCTTTCTTTGTAAATTCGAAACAACCAATGAAATACTATGAAGGTCTCCCTAAATGAAGACTTGTGCGAGATCTACGCATCGTTTTGGACGCGATAGTGATGTGATTGCTACTTTTGATACTAATTTCAACTAGAACGAAGTAATAGGACTCATAATCACCTATATTTTGACAATTTTAGAGAACCAATTAAACAATAAGGTCTCCATAAATGAAGACTTGTGTGAGATGTACGCATGGTTTTGGATGCGATAGTCATAGGTTTCTTCTTTTGACGCTAATCAAACTAGAACAAAGTAATACAACTCTTAATCACCTCTTTCTTTGTAAATTCGAAACAACCAATGAAATAATATGAAGGTCTCCCTAAATAAGACTTGTGTGAGATCTACGCATCGTTTTGGACGCGATAGTGATGTGATTGCTACTTTTGATACTAATTTCAACTAGAACGAAGTAATAGGACTCATAATCACCTATATTTTGACAATTTGAGAGAACTAATGAAATAATAAGAAGGTCACCCAAAATGAAGACTTGTGCAAAATATACACATGGTTTTGGACCCGATAGTCATGGGTTTCTCCTTTTTAAAGCTAATTAAACTAGAACAAAGTAATACAACTCTTAATCACCTCTTTCTTTGTATATTCGAAACATCCAATGAAATAATATGAATGTCTTCCTAAATGAAGACTTATTTGAGATCTACGAATCGTTTTGGACACGATAGTGATGGGATTCTTCCTTTTGATGCTAAATTCAACTAGAAGGAAGTAATAGGACTCATAATCACCTATATTTTAACAATTTGAGAGAACTAATCAAACAATAAGAAGGTCTCCCTAAATGTAGACTTGTGTGAGATGCACGGATCGTTTTGAATGCACTAGTGATAGGATTGCTCCTTTTGATGCTAATCAAACTAGAACGAAGTCATAGGACTCATAATCACCTCTTTCTTTGACAATTTGAGAGAACTAATGAAACAATAAGAAGGTCTCCCTAAATCAAGACTTGTGTGAGATGTACGCATTGTTTTTAACTCGATGGTCATTGATTTGGTCCTTTTTAATGCAAATCAAATTAGAATGAATTAATAGGACTCCTAATCACCTCTTTCTTTGACAATTTTAGAGAACCAATGAAACAATAAGAAGGTCTCCCTAAATGAAGACTTGTGTGAGATGTACGCATGGTTTTGGACGCGATAGTCATGGATTTCTCCTTTTGACGCTAATCAAACTAGAACGAAGTAATACAACTCTTAATCACCTCTTTCTTTGTAAATTCGAAACAACCAATGAAATACTATGAAGGTCTCCCTAAATGAAGACTTGTGCGAGATCTACGCATCGTTTTGGACGCGATAGTGATGTGATTGCTACTTTTGATACTAATTTCAACTAGAACGAAGTAATAGGACTCATAATCACCTATATTTTGACAATTTTAGAGAACCAATTAAACAATAAGGTCTCCATAAATGAAGACTTGTGTGAGATGTACGCATGGTTTTGGATGCGATAGTCATAGGTTTCTTCTTTTGACGCTAATCAAACTAGAACAAAGTAATACAACTCTTAATCACCTCTTTCTTTGTAAATTCGAAACAACCAATGAAATAATATGAATGTCTTCCTAAATGAAGACTTATTTGAGATCTACGAATCGTTTTGGACACGATAGTGATGGGATTCTTCCTTTTGATGCTAATTCAACTAGAAGGAAGTAATAGGACTCATAATCACCTATATTTTAACAATTTGAGAGAACTAATCAAACAATAAGAAGGTCTCCCTAAATGTAGACT
Source organism: Panax stipuleanatus (assembly GCA_020205555.1). Classification (NCBI taxonomy): domain Eukaryota; kingdom Viridiplantae; phylum Streptophyta; class Magnoliopsida; order Apiales; family Araliaceae; genus Panax; species Panax stipuleanatus. Next base: position 26,201 of record JAINUT010003085.1, read on the forward strand.
TGTGTGAGATGCACGGATCGTTTTGAATGCACTAGTGATAGGATTGCTCCTTTTGATGCTAATCAAACTAGAACGAAGTCATAGGACTCATAATCACCTCTTTCTTTGACAATTTGAGAGAACTAATGAAACAATAAGAAGGTCTCCCTAAATCAAGACTTGTGTGAGATGTACGCATTGTTTTTAACTCGATGGTCATTGATTTGGTCCTTTTTAATGCAAATCAAATTAGAATGAATTAATAGGACTCCTAATCACCTCTTTCTTTGACAATTTTAGAGAACCAATGAAACAATAAGAAGGTCTCCCTAAATGAAGACTTGTGTGAGATGTACGCATGGTTTTGGACGCGATAGTCATGGATTTCTCCTTTTGACGCTAATCAAACTAGAACGAAGTAATACAACTCTTAATCACCTCTTTCTTTGTAAATTCGAAACAACCAATGAAATACTATGAAGGTCTCCCTAAATGAAGACTTGTGCGAGATCTACGCATCGTTTTGGACGCGATAGTGATGTGATTGCTACTTTTGATACTAATTTCAACTAGAACGAAGTAATAGGACTCATAATCACCTATATTTTGACAATTTTAGAGAACCAATTAAACAATAAGGTCTCCATAAATGAAGACTTGTGTGAGATGTACGCATGGTTTTGGATGCGATAGTCATAGGTTTCTTCTTTTGACGCTAATCAAACTAGAACAAAGTAATACAACTCTTAATCACCTCTTTCTTTGTAAATTCGAAACAACCAATGAAATAATATGAAGGTCTCCCTAAATAAGACTTGTGTGAGATCTACGCATCGTTTTGGACGCGATAGTGATGTGATTGCTACTTTTGATACTAATTTCAACTAGAACGAAGTAATAGGACTCATAATCACCTATATTTTGACAATTTGAGAGAACTAATGAAATAATAAGAAGGTCACCCAAAATGAAGACTTGTGCAAAATATACACATGGTTTTGGACCCGATAGTCATGGGTTTCTCCTTTTTAAAGCTAATTAAACTAGAACAAAGTAATACAACTCTTAATCACCTCTTTCTTTGTATATTCGAAACATCCAATGAAATAATATGAATGTCTTCCTAAATGAAGACTTATTTGAGATCTACGAATCGTTTTGGACACGATAGTGATGGGATTCTTCCTTTTGATGCTAAATTCAACTAGAAGGAAGTAATAGGACTCATAATCACCTATATTTTAACAATTTGAGAGAACTAATCAAACAATAAGAAGGTCTCCCTAAATGTAGACTTGTGTGAGATGCACGGATCGTTTTGAATGCACTAGTGATAGGATTGCTCCTTTTGATGCTAATCAAACTAGAACGAAGTCATAGGACTCATAATCACCTCTTTCTTTGACAATTTGAGAGAACTAATGAAACAATAAGAAGGTCTCCCTAAATCAAGACTTGTGTGAGATGTACGCATTGTTTTTAACTCGATGGTCATTGATTTGGTCCTTTTTAATGCAAATCAAATTAGAATGAATTAATAGGACTCCTAATCACCTCTTTCTTTGACAATTTTAGAGAACCAATGAAACAATAAGAAGGTCTCCCTAAATGAAGACTTGTGTGAGATGTACTCATGGTTTTGGACGCGATAGTCATGGGTTTCTACTTTTGACGCTAATCAAACTAGAGCGAAGTAATACAACTCTTAATCACCTCTTTCTTTGTAATTCGAAACAACCAAAGAAACAAAATGAAGGTCTCCCTAAATGAAGACTTGTGTGAGATCTACGCATCGTTTTGGACGCGATAGTGATGTGATTGCTCCTTTTGAAGCTAATTTCAACTAGAACGAAGTAATAGGACTCATAATCACCTATATTTTGACAATTTGAGAGAACTAATGAAATAATAAGAAGGTCACCCAAAATGAAGACTTGTGCAAGATATACACATGGTTTTGGACCCGATAGTCATGGGTTTCTCCTTTTTAAAGCTAATTAAACTAGAACAAAGTAATACAACTCTTAATCACCTCTTTCTTTGTATATTCGAAACATCCAATGAAATAATATGAATGTCTCCCTAAATGAAGACTTGTTTGAGATCTACGAATCGTTTTGGACACGATAGTGATGGGATTCCTCAGTTTGATGCTAAATTCAACTAGAATGAAGTAATAGGACTCATAATCACCTATATTTTAACAATTTGAGAGAACTAATCAAACAATAAGAAGGTCTCCCTAAATGAAGACTTGTGTGAGATGCACGGATCGTTTTGAATGCACTAGTGATAGGATTGCTCCTTTTGATGCTAATCAAACTAGAACGAAGTCAGGACTCATAATCACCTCTTTCTTTGACAATTTGAGAGAACTAATGAAACAAAAAGAAGGTCTCCCTAAATCAAGACTTGTGTGAGATGTACGCATCGTTTTTAACTCGATGGTCATTGATTTGGTTCTTTTTGATGCAAATCAAATTAGAATGAATTAATAGGACTCCTAATCACCTCTTTCTTTGACAATTTTAGAGAACCAATGAAACAATAAGAAGGTCTCCCTAAATGAAGACTTGTGTGAGATGTACGCATGGTTTTGGACGCGATAGTCATGGATTTCTCCTTTTGACGCTAATCAAACTAGAACGAAGTAATACAACTCTTAATCACCTCTTTCTTTGTAAATTCGAAACAACCAATGAAATAATATGAAGGTCTCCCTAAATGAAGACTTGTGCGAGATCTACGCATCGTTTTGGACGCGATAGTGATGTGATTGCTACTTTTGATACTAATTTCAACTAGAACGAAGTAATAGGACTCATAATCACCTATATTTTGACAATTTTAGAGAACCAATTAAACAATAAGGTCTCCATAAATGAAGACTTGTGTGAGATGTACGCATTGTTTTGGATGCGATAGTCATAGGTTTCTTCTTTTGACGCTAATCAAACTAGAACAAAGTAATACAACTCTTAATCACCTCTTTCTTTGTAAATTCGAAACAACCAATGAAATAATATGAAGGTCTCCCTAAATAAAGACTTGTGTGAGATCTACGCATCGTTTTGGACGCGATAGTGATGTGATTGCTACTTTTGATACTAATTTCAACTAGAACGAAGTAATAGGACTCATAATCACCTATATTTTGACAATTTGAGAGAACTAATGAAATAATAAGAAGGTCACCCAAAATGAAGACTTGTGCAAAATATACACATGGTTTTGGACCCGATAGTCATGGGTTTCTCCTTTTTAAAGCTAATTAAACTAGAACAAAGTAATACAACTCTTAATCACCTCTTTCTTTGTATATTCGAAATATCCAATGAAATAATATGAATGTCTTCCTAAATGAAGACTTATTTGAGATCTACGAATCGTTTTGGACACGATAGTGATGGGATTCTTCCTTTTGATGCTAAATTCAACTAGAAGGAAGTAATAGGACTCATAATCACCTATATTTTAACAATTTGAGAGAACTAATCAAACAATAAGAAGGTCTCCCTAAATGTAGACTTGTGTGAGATGCACGGATCGTTTTGAATGCACTAGTGATAGGATTGCTCCTTTTGATGCTAATCAAACTAGAACGAAGTCATAGGACTCATAATCACCTCTTTCTTTGACAATTTGAGAGAACTAATGAAACAATAAGAAGGTCTCCCTAAATCAAGACTTGTGTGAGATGTACGCATTGTTTTTAACTCGATGGTCATTGATTTGGTCCTTTTTAATGCAAATCAAATTAGAATGAATTAATAGGACTCCTAATCACCTCTTTCTTTGACAATTTTAGAGAACCAATGAAACAATAAGAAGGTCTCCCTAAATGAAGACTTGTGTGAGATGTACGCATGGTTTTGGACGCGATAGTCATGGATTTCTCCTTTTGACGCTAATCAAACTAGAACGAAGTAATACAACTCTTAATCACCTCTTTCTTTGTAAATTCGAAACAACCAATGAAATACTATGAAGGTCTCCCTAAATGAAGACTTGTGCGAGATCTACGCATCGTTTTGGACGCGATAGTGATGTGATTGCTACTTTTGATACTAATTTCAACTAGAACGAAGTAATAGGACTCATAATCACCTATATTTTGACAATTTTAGAGAACCAATTAAACAATAAGGTCTCCATAAATGAAGACTTGTGTGAGATGTACGCATGGTTTTGGATGCGATAGTCATAGGTTTCTTCTTTTGACGCTAATCAAACTAGAACAAAGTAATACAACTCTTAATCACCTCTTTCTTTGTAAATTCGAAACAACCAATGAAATAATATGAAGGTCTCCCTAAATAAAGACTTGTGTGAGATCTACGCATCGTTTTGGACGCGATAGTGATGTGATTGCTACTTTTGATACTAATTTCAACTAGAACGAAGTAATAGGACTCATAATCACCTATATTTTGACAATTTGAGAGAACTAATGAAATAATAAGAAGGTCACCCAAAATGAAGACTTGTGCAAAATATACACATGGTTTTGGACCCGATAGTCATGGGTTTCTCCTTTTTAAAGCTAATTAAACTAGAACAAAGTAATACAACTCTTAATCACCTCTTTCTTTGTATATTCGAAACATCCAATGAAATAATATGAATGTCTTCCTAAATGAAGACTTATTTGAGATCTACGAATCGTTTTGGACACGATAGTGATGGGATTCTTCCTTTTGATGCTAAATTCAACTAGAAGGAAGTAATAGGACTCATAATCACCTATATTTTAACAATTTGAGAGAACTAATCAAACAATAAGAAGGTCTCCCTAAATGTAGACTTGTGTGAGATGCACGGATCGTTTTGAATGCACTAGTGATAGGATTGCTCCTTTTGATGCTAATCAAACTAGAACGAAGTCATAGGACTCATAATCACCTCTTTCTTTGACAATTTGAGAGAACTAATGAAACAATAAGAAGGTCTCCCTAAATCAAGACTTGTGTGAGATGTACGCATTGTTTTTAACTCGATGGTCATTGATTTGGTCCTTTTTAATGCAAATCAAATTAGAATGAATTAATAGGACTCCTAATCACCTCTTTCTTTGACAATTTTAGAGAACCAATGAAACAATAAGAAGGTCTCCCTAAATGAAGACTTGTGTGAGATGTACGCATGGTTTTGGACGCGATAGTCATGGATTTCTCCTTTTGACGCTAATCAAACTAGAACGAAGTAATACAACTCTTAATCACCTCTTTCTTTGTAAATTCGAAACAACCAATGAAATACTATGAAGGTCTCCCTAAATGAAGACTTGTGCGAGATCTACGCATCGTTTTGGACGCGATAGTGATGTGATTGCTACTTTTGATACTAATTTCAACTAGAACGAAGTAATAGGACTCATAATCACCTATATTTTGACAATTTGAGAGAACTAATGAAATAATAAGAAGGTCACCCAAAATGAAGACTTGTGCAAAATATACACATGGTTTTGGACCCGATAGTCATGGGTTTCTCCTTTTTAAAGCTAATTAAACTAGAACAAAGTAATACAACTCTTAATCACCTCTTTCTTTGTATATTCGAAACATCCAATGAAATAATATGAATGTCTTCCTAAATGAAGACTTATTTGAGATCTACGAATCGTTTTGGACACGATAGTGATGGGATTCTTCCTTTTGATGCTAAATTCAACTAGAAGGAAGTAATAGGACTCATAATCACCTATATTTTAACAATTTGAGAGAACTAATCAAACAATAAGAAGGTCTCCCTAAATGTAGACTTGTGTGAGATGCACGGATCGTTTTGAATGCACTAGTGATAGGATTGCTCCTTTTGATGCTAATCAAACTAGAACGAAGTCATAGGACTCATAATCACCTCTTTCTTTGACAATTTGAGAGAACTAATGAAACAATAAGAAGGTCTTCCTAAATCAAGACTTGTGTGAGATGTACGCATTGTTTTTAACTCGATGGTCATTGATTTGGTCCTTTTTAATGCAAATCAAATTAGAATGAATTAATAGGACTCCTAATCACCTCTTTCTTTGACAATTTTAGAGAACCAATGAAACAATAAGAAGGTCTCCCTAAATGAAGACTTGTGTGAGATGTACGCATGGTTTTGGACGCGATAGTCATGGATTTCTCCTTTTGACGCTAATCAAACTAGAACGAAGTAATACAACTCTTAATCACCTCTTTCTTTGTAAATTCGAAACAACCAATGAAATACTATGAAGGTCTCCCTAAATGAAGACTTGTGCGAGATCTTCGCATCGTTTTGGACGCGATAGTGATGTGATTGCTACTTTTGATACTAATTTCAACTAGAACGAAGTAATAGGACTCATAATCACCTATATTTTGACAATTTTAGAGAACCAATTAAACAATAAGGTCTCCATAAATGAAGACTTGTGTGAGATGTACGCATGGTTTTGGATGCGATAGTCATAGGTTTCTTCTTTTGACGCTAATCAAACTAGAACAAAGTAATACAACTCTTAATCACCTCTTTCTTTTTAAATTCGAAACAACCAATGAAATAATATGAAGGTCTCCCTAAATGAAGACTTGTGTGAGATCTACGCATCGTTTTGGACGCGATAGTGATGTGATTTCTCCTTTTGATGCTAATTTCAACTAGAACGAAGTAATAGGACTCATAATCACCTATATTTTGACAATTTGAGAGAACTAATGAAACAATAAGAAGGTCTCCCTAAATGAAGACTTGTGTGAGATGTACGCATGGTTTTGGACGCGATAGTCATGGGTTTCTCCTTTTTAAAGTTAATCAAACTAGAACGAAGTAACACAGTCTCTTAATCACCTCTTTCTTTGTAAATTCGAAACAACCAATGAAACAATATGAAGGTCTCCCTAAATGAAGACTTGTGTGAGATCTACGCATCGTTTTGGACTCGATAGTGATGGGATTGCTCCTTTTGATGCTAATTTCAACTAGAATGAAGTAATAGGACTCATAATCACCTATATTTTGACAATTTGAGAGAACTAATCAAACAATAAGAAGGTCTCCCTATATGAAGACTTGTGTGAGATGTACGGATCGTTTTGAATGCACTAGTGATAGGATTGCACCTTTTGATACTAATCAAACTAGAACGAAGTCATAGGACTCATAATCACCTCTTGCTTTGACAATTTGAGAGAACCAAAGAAACAATAAGAAGGTCTCCCTAAATCAAGACTTGTGTGAGATGTACACATCGTTTTTAACGCGATAGTATTTGATTTGGTCCTTTTGATGCTAATCAAATTAGAACGAATTAATAGGACTCCTAATCACCTCTTTCTTTAAAAATTTTAGAGAACCAATGAAACAATAAGAAGGTCTCCCTAAATGAAGACTTGTGTGAGATGTACTCATGGTTTTGGACGCGATAGTCATGGGTTTCTACTTTTGACGCTAATCAAACTAGAGCGAAGTAATACAACTCTTAATCACCTCTTTCTTTGTAATTCGAAACAACCAAAGAAACAAAATGAAGGTCTCCCTAAATGAAGACTTGTGTGAGATCTACGCATCGTTTTGGACGCGATAGTGATGTGATTGCTCCTTTTGAAGCTAATTTCAACTAGAACGAAGTAATAGGACTCATAATCACCTATATTTTGACAATTTGAGAGAACTAATGAAATAATAAGAAGGTCACCCAAAATGAAGACTTGTGCAAGATATACACATGGTTTTGGACCCGATAGTCATGGGTTTCTCCTTTTTAAAGCTAATTAAACTAGAACAAAGTAATACAACTCTTAATCACCTCTTTCTTTGTATATTCGAAACATCCAATGAAATAATATGAATGTCTCCCTAAATGAAGACTTGTTTGAGATCTACGAATCGTTTTGGACACGATAGTGATGGGATTCCTCAGTTTGATGCTAAATTCAACTAGAATGAAGTAATAGGACTCATAATCACCTATATTTTAACAATTTGAGAGAACTAATCAAACAATAAGAAGGTCTCCCTAAATGAAGACTTGTGTGAGATGCACGGATCGTTTTGAATGCACTAGTGATAGGATTGCTCCTTTTGATGCTAATCAAACTAGAACGAAGTCATAGGACTCATAATCACCTCTTTCTTTGACAATTTGAGAGAACTAATGAAACAAAAAGAAGGTCTCCCTAAATCAAGACTTGTGTGAGATGTACGCATCGTTTTTAACTCGATGGTCATTGATTTGGTTCTTTTTGATGCAAATCAAATTAGAATGAATTAATAGGACTCCTAATCACCTCTTTCTTTGACAATTTTAGAGAACCAATGAAACAATAAGAAGGTCTCCCTAAATGAAGACTTGTGTGAGATGTACGCATGGTTTTGGACGCGATAGTCATGGATTTCTCCTTTTGACGCTAATCAAACTAGAACGAAGTAATACAACTCTTAATCACCTCTTTCTTTGTAAATTCGAAACAACCAATGAAATAATATGAAGGTCTCCCTAAATGAAGACTTGTGCGAGATCTACGCATCGTTTTGGACGCGATAGTGATGTGATTGCTACTTTTGATACTAATTTCAACTAGAACGAAGTAATAGGACTCATAATCACCTATATTTTGACAATTTTAGAGAACCAATTAAACAATAAGGTCTCCATAAATGAAGACTTGTGTGAGATGTACGCATTGTTTTGGATGCGATAGTCATAGGTTTCTTCTTTTGACGCTAATCAAACTAGAACAAAGTAATACAACTCTTAATCACCTCTTTCTTTGTAAATTCGTAACAACCAATGAAATAATATGAAGGTCTCCCTAAATGAAGATTTGTGTGAGATCTACGCATCGTTTTGGACGCGATAGTGATGTGATTGCTCCTTTTGATGCTAATTTCAACTAGAACGAAGTAATAGGACTCATAATCACCTATATTTTGACAATTTGAGAGAACTAATGAAACAATAAGAAGGTCTCCCTAAATGAAGACTTGTGTGAGATGTACGCATGGTTTTGGACGCGATAGTCATGGGTTTCTCCTTTTTGAAGTTAATCAAACTAGAACGAAGTAACACAGTCTCTTAATCACCTCTTTCTTTGTAAATTCGAAACAACCAATGAAACAATATGAAGGTCTCCCTAAATGAAGACTTGTGTGAGATGTACGCATCGTTTTGGACTCGATAGTGATGGGATTGCTCCTTTTGATGCTAATTTCACCTAGAATGAAGTAATAGGACTCATAATCACCTATATTTTGACAATTTGAGAGAACTAATCAAACAATAAGAAGGTCTCCCTATATGAAGACTTGTGTGAGATGTACGGATCGTTTTGAATGCACTAGTGATAGGATTGCACCTTTTGATACTAATCAAACTAGAACGAAGTCATAGGACTCATAATCACCTCTTGCTTTGACAATTTGAGAGAACCAATGGAACAATAAGAAGGTCTCCCTAAATCAAGACTTGTCTGAGATGTACACATCGTTTTTAACGCGATAGTATTTGATTTGGTCCTTTTGATGCTAATCAAATTAGAACGAATTAATAGGACTCCTGATCACCTCTTTCTTTAAAAATTTTAGAGAACCAATGAAACAATAAGAACGTCTCCCTAAATGAAGACTTGTGTGAGATGTACTCATGGTTTTGGACGCGATAGTCATGGGTTTCTACTTTTGACGCTAATCAAACTAGAACGAAGTAATACAACTCTTAATCACCTCTTTCTTTGTAATTCGAAACAACCAAAGAAACAAAATGAAGGTCTCCCTAAATGAAGACTTATGTGAGATCTACGCATCGTTTTGGACGCGATAGTGATGTGATTGCTCCTTTTGAAGCTAATTTCAACTAGAACGAAGTAATAGGACTCAAAATCACCTATATTTTGACAATTTGAGAGAACTAATGAAATAATAAGAAGGTCACCCAAAATGAAGACTTGTGCAAGATATACACATGGTTTTGGACCCGATAGTCATGGGTTTCTCCTTTTTAAAGCTAATTAAACTAGAACAAAGTAATACAACTCTTAATCACCTCTTTCTTTGTATATTCGAAACATCCAATGAAATAATATGAATGTCTCCCTAAATGAAGACTTATTTGAGATCTACGAATCGTTTTGGACACGATAGTGATGGGATTCCTCCTTTTGATGCTAAATTCAACTAGAAGGAAGTAATAGGACTCATAATCACCTATATTTTAACAATTTGAGAGAACTAATCAAACAATAAGAAGGTCTCCCTAAATGAAGACTTGTGTGAGATGCACGGATCGTTTTGAATGCACTAGTGATAGGATTGCTCCTTTTGATGCTAATCAAACTAGAACGAAGTCATAGGACTCATAATCACCTCTTTCTTTGATAATTTGAGAGAACTAATGAAACAAAAAGAAGGTCTCCCTAAATCAAGGCTTGTGTGAGATGTACGCATCGTTTTTAACTCGATGGTCATTGATTTGGTCCTTTTTGATGCAAATCAAATTAGAATGAATTAATAGGACTCCTAATCACCTCTTTCTTTGACAATTTTAGAGAACCAATGAAACAATAAGAACGTCTCCCTAAATGAAGACTTGTGTGAGATGTACGCATGGTTTTGGACGCGATAGTCATGGATTTCTCCTTTTGACGCTAATCAAACTAGAACGAAGTAATACAACTCTTAATCACCTCTTTCTTTGTAAATTCGAAACAACCAATGAAATAATATGAAGGTCTCCCTAAATGAAGACTTGTGCGAGATCTACGCATCGTTTTGGACGCGATAGTGATGTGATTGCTATTTTTGATACTAATTTCTGTTGGGTTTGTACGAAATCGTGACGCAATCAAATTGCAAAAATTAGCGGAAGCATGGTATATCAGAGTTTAAAAAAATATCTACAAAACCATTACCCGGATCATCCTTTATGCAAATTATTAATTTAAAACGATAAATAAGAAGTTATGGAATCATACCCTTGTAGAACGAAGCTTCCACAGGTACTAGTTCAACTCCTTGTTCTTCGTGATCTCCTTGAATTTTCAGGTTAGATTCCTTTCTTTGATCAACGTTAGCCACCCAAGTGTTTGGCCTCTAGAGGTGATCCACCAATGAAGATGAATTATCAAGAAGGAGGGTGTTTGGCTTAACCTTAGTTTTCTATCCTCTATAGAAAAGGAGTACTCTCCAACAATTAGAATTACATCAATCTAATATCTATTATAAGACTTCTCTTATATAGACATTGGTCAACCCTTCTAATCCTATTAGACATGGGATTTCTTTTAATTAATTAAACTCCTTTAATTAATTTAGGCTTCCCACCACATGGGAATAATTAATTAAATTCATTTAATTAATTTATCTCCTAATCTTATTAGGAATAAATGAGAGTACTAAATATTAAATTAATTACTAAACTCCTTTAGAAATTAAAATAATAATAATTGTAATAATATTAATAAGACTCCTCTTATTAATTTATATTTAATATTTCCAAAATATTAAATAATAAACATTAAGCTATTTAATTTATTCTATCACCATAGATTAAATTAATTATACTTAATGCATTATTACGATTATGCCATTACCTTCTTAAATAATTATTCTTCCTTTTATGGTGTGACCCTTTAGGTTCTCCATATTAAACCGGTTGTGAATAAATCAATTAAAATAATTTTAATCTTATTTAAATAAATAAATTAAACTAATAATTTATTTAAATAAATAATATTTATTCTACAATAGGGATAAGCCTCCCTAGCGATCAACGACTTTCCAGATAATATAGATTTCAACATTAATCAAAAAGAACCTGTGAGTAAATAGTTACCATACAATTCAATCCTTCCACCATACAATGTCCCAATTAAATATAAGACATGGATTTACTGTCAAGTCTTATTTTATTTAATTATATGTATTTCGATTAGAAAATGCACAACTCCAAATAATGCAAATTAAAAACTCCTTTCTAATTTCATTTCACCTTGGCCAAGGATTCCTGGGTTGTCATTTAACGAATCACATGGGACATATCTCCTCTTTTACTAGAGGTGGTAGATTCTTTATTGATCATTCATTATCTCCATATGTAACTCATTATACCCAAGCATACCCTATATATGCCTTAAAAGGTCTTAAGGAATAAGTCAAAGTATAATTTGTTACATACAAGATACTATGATGATCTCAAGTCCAAGGATCACTTGTACTACTATCACATTAGGAATTCCTATTGACATGCGAGTAAAACTCCATTAGGTATTCCATAGCGAATCACGTTCAGTGAACTTATTCTCCAATAAGCACCTACATACTTGCTTTAGTGTCTCCACACAAATGATCATGAGATCAATCATCCTCATCCAATGAGCAAGCAACATATGTGCCAATCTATCCGGATTTACTAATCCCCTTTTTAGTAATCCCACGATTGGGAACTATTTAAGTTTTAAAACTTTCTAAGAATTTAGATCTCATTAGCATGATCATCATCATGATTCTAAAAGCATTGCTTAAAACTATGGGTTACTTACATATTATAAAAACAGCACCATGTAGATAATTAAATGCCTTTAATAAATGAATATTTTATTAATAAATAAATAAGATTGTTTACAAAGTACGTGCTTTATCATCATACATGATTGGCTTGTATGCACACTACTATCAATCTCCCACTTGCACTAAAGCCAATCGCCATGGTATTTCATACCCATCTTCTCTAAGTGACGATCAAACTGCTGTTGTGTTAAAGCTTTAGTTAATGGATCTGCAATGTTGTCTTGAGAGTCTACACTCTCCTCTTTCAATGATTTGTTTAATCAAAGTGCCGCAACACATGTTTAGATTCAAGATGAGACTTAGGAACTATTCCTAGTTCTGTAATGAACTTTTCATCTAAAACATCAACTTGCAGCTTCACTTACAGTTATATACTCTGCCTCTGTCACTGAATCAGCAACTGTTTGCTGCTTGGAACTCTTCCAACTCACTACGCCTCCGTTCAAGGTAAAAAACATACCCCGAAACAGATTTACTGTCATCTTGGTCCGTTTGAAAACTTGAGTCTGTGAAGCCCTCGAGTTTTAATTCAGACCCACCGTAGACAAGAAAAATATCTTTAGTCCTTCTCAAGTACTTTAGGATATTCTTCACTGCCTTCCAGTGCTCTTCTCCAGGATTCGACTGGTATCTTCTCGTTACACTAAGTGCATGAGCAACATCCGGTTTAGTACATATCATACCGTACATGATAGATCCTATTGCAGAAGCATAAGGGATCTTACTCATACGGTCTCTCTCCTCAGGTGTCTTTGGGGCCTGTTTCTTGGAGAGATGTATTCCATGGCTCATCAGCATGAGACCTCTTTTGGAATCTTCCATGCTAAATCTCTTTAGCATTGCATCAATGTACATTCCTTGGGATAAACCAAGCATCCTTTTAGATCTATCTCTATAGATCTTTATCCCCAAAATATAGGATGCTTCTCCCAAGTCCTTCATGGAGAAGTGTTTAGATAACCAGATTTTAATTGATTGTAGCATAGGAATGTCATTCCCTATCAGTAATATATCATCAACATATAATACAAGGAATGAAATTGCGCTCCCACTAACCTTCTTGTACATACATGGTTCATCGTCATTTTTGATAAAATCAAACTCTTTGATTGTCTCATCAAAACGAATGTTCCATCTACGAGAAGCTTGCTTCAATCCATAAATGGATCGTTGCAGCTTACAGACTTGATTTATTCCAACCTTTGAAACAAATTCCTCTGGCTGTGTCATATACACATCCTCCTCAAGTTTCCTATTGAGGAAGGTTGTTTTCACTTCCATCTGCCAGATCTCATAGTCGTTATAAGCTGCAATCGCAAGCAAAATCCAAATGGACTTGAGCATAGCTACTGGTGAAAAGGTTTCATCATAATCAACTCCTTGTCTTTGTTTGAAACCTTTTGCAACCAGTCGGGCCTTATAGGTCTCCACCTTGCCGTCCGCTCCAGTCTTTCTTTTAAAGACCCATTTACACCCAATAGGCTTAATGCCTTCAGGTGGTGAAACCAAAGTCCATACTTTGTTTTCATACATGGAGTCCATTTCGGATTTCATGGCTTCAAGCCATTTCCCTGAGTCTTTATTACTCATGGCCTGTTCGTAATTCAATGGATCATCATCATTCATGATGTGTACCTCATCGTCATCCTCTATAACGAATCCATACCTCTCAGGTATCTTCGGTACTCTCCCAGATTTACGAACAGGGTGTGGTATAGTAGGTTCTTCTACTTGGTCAGGTACCTGACTTTGATCCGTGGTAATTTGTGGTTCTTGAACTTCTTCAAGATATATCTTACTCCCACTGACCCCTTCATGGATAAACTCCTTTTCCAAGAAGGCAGCATGTTTCGCAACAAACACCTTTTGATCAGTTAGATGATAGAAATAATACCCTACAGTTTCTTTAGGGTATCCCACAAATCTACACTTTTCGGATTTAGTCTGTAGCTTATCATGTTCAAACTTTTTGACATAAGCTTGACAACCCCAAGTCTTAACATGCTTAAGATTTGGTTTCCTCCCCTTCCACATCTCATATGGAGTCTTTGGGACGGATTTGGTAGGTACCTTGTTAAGTAGGTATGCAGCCGTTTCTAGGGCATATCCCCAGAAGGAAATTGGAAGGTCGGTAAAACTCATCATGGATCGAACCATGTCTAACAGTGTTCGATTTCTCCTTTCAGATACTCCATTTAACTGTGGTGTACCTGGAGGAGTCCATTGTGAGATTATACCATTTTCTTTGAGACAATTGAGAAACTCACCGCTTAAGTATTCTCCGCCTCGATCTGATCGAAGTATCTTTATACTCTTGCCCGTTTGTTTCTCTACTTCACTTCTGAACTCTTTGAACTTTTCAAATGATTCTGACTTGTATTTTATTAAATACACATATCCAAATCTTGAGTGATCATCAGTGAAAGTAATAAAATAAGAATACCCACCCCGTGCACTTGTTGTCATAGGCCCACAAACGTCTGTGTGAATCAATGCCAACAACTCTGTAACTCTTTCTCCTCTTCCACTAAAAGGAGATTTAGTCATTTTACCCATGAGACAAGATTCACAAGTTGGATATGATTCATAATCGGATAGCTCGAGGAGCCCATCTTTATGCAACTTGGATAATCTTGTTTCATTGATATGACCGAGTCTACAGTGCCACATGTAGGTATAATTAATATCATCTCTTTTTCTTTTCTTAGTTTGTTCAATTTGAAATATATTTTCTTGTAAGTCAAGTGTATAAAGTCCATTTCGCAAATTTCCAATACCATATAAAACATCGTCTTTATAAATAGAACAACTATTGTTCTTTATAACAACGTTAAATCCTTCCATATCCAATACAGAAATTGAAATAATGTTTTTAATAATATTCGGAACATAATAACAATTATTAAGATAAATGGACTTGCCCGAAGGCATTGCTAAATAATAAGTTCCTACAGCTAATGCAGCAACCTTTGCTCCATTCCCCACTCGTAGGATCACCTCATCATTGTTCAGCTTTCTACTTCTGACCAGTCCCTGCACAGTATTACATATGTGAGAACCACAGCCGGTATCCAATACCCAAGTAGAATTATGACTTTCAGAAAAATTAATTTCAATCATAAACAAACCTTGATTGGAAGTCGAAGCTTCTCCAAGCTTCTTCTCTGCTAGATACTTCTTGCAGTTCCTTTTCCAATGTCCCGGCTTGTTGCAATGAAAGCACATTCCTTTAGCTGGTTCAGGTTTCTTTTGTTCCTTTTCTTTCCCCTTTCCCTTAGCCTTCTTGGATTTCTTCTTTTCAGAAGATACCTTAGGTCTCTTCCTTTTATTGGAAGAATCCACCATCAAGATATGGTTCTTCTTGGATGGGAAGTGACCTTCTGCAGTTTTCAGCATGTTAAGCAGCTCAGGCAAGCTGACATCTAGCTTATTCATGTGAAAATTAACCACAAACTGCGAGAAGGTCTCAGGGAGTGACTGCAAGACCAAGTCTTGACTCAACTCCCCATCCATGACGAACCCAAGCTGTCCAAGGCGTTCAATCAAATTGATCACTTTCAGGACATGAGTCTCGACGGCAGTACCCTCGGTCATCCGAGATCGGAAGAGCTCCTTAGATATCTCATATCTAGCAGTCCTACTTTGTTCACCATACAACTCCTTGAGGTGAATCAACATAGTAGGAGCATCCATGTTTTCGTGCTGACGCTGAAGCTCGTTATTCATGGATGCGAGCATGATGCATTGAGCCACAGATGCATCATCTTGCCA
This sequence comes from Panax stipuleanatus, assembly GCA_020205555.1. Classification (NCBI taxonomy): domain Eukaryota; kingdom Viridiplantae; phylum Streptophyta; class Magnoliopsida; order Apiales; family Araliaceae; genus Panax; species Panax stipuleanatus. The sequence continues at coordinate 42,485 of JAINUT010003085.1, forward strand.
CTTTACAATGGTGGCAATCTCTTCCTCAGAGGCTGTTTCTGGAACAGTTCCAGGGACAGGTGAGTTTAGGACATAAGAAATCTTTTCAGCAATGAGAACTATTCTCAGATTTCTTAGCCAGTCCGTATAATTCGGCCCGGTAAGCTTATTAGCATCAAGTATGCTTCGCAGTGAAATTAGTGATTTTGATATTTTTAAAATTCTGCATGTGAAAAACAACATTTTAGCAAACATTCATTTTATTAATTTTGCATACCAAAATAAATTTAGGTCTTTATTTTAAATTGGTAGCTCCCACTATTTTTATCAAACTATATTACCCTCACTTATATAGTTCGGCAACATCTAATTAAAGATTTGCTAGTGAGAATAAGGATCCCATTTCAAATGTATATAACCTTGTGGATAGCACAACAAGCGATATACAAATAAATAGGTAGACAACTCTTGTCAATTACAACACTATATAACTCCTTTTATTTTGCCTCTTAAATCATAATGGTCAAGTGTGTGCACATCCGAACTAAAATGATTTAAGTTAAGTCCAGCCTAGCACTTCCATAAATTCAAAAAAGAAAAATGTTCGTCCTTGTGGATAGCACAACAAGACTAGATCGTTCAATTTTCTTGATAAGCATCAAATGTGATTAATTAACATCTTAAATACGCAATACTCGCCTTGTGGATAGCACAACAAGCTCATATTAAATATTTAATACTCTATTAATTTATCATGCTAGAAGGCGACGTTCGATATTCCAAATATCATTTGAACGCTTCGAACTTAATATTATTTCTTTGAGGGGTTTGTTATTATTTGTCTCATCTTGTTTAGCGCGCATGCACATATATATATAAAATACGCGTCATTTTATTAAACATGCGAAGCATGTTTGCATAAAATATAATATATATAATATTTAGCATGCAATATAGAATATTATATTCTACCCGGATTGATTATGGACTTTTATTCTAGTTTGGTTCACTAGAGCCACCAAGTGAACCAAAAGGTCAAACCTAGGAGTGCAAGAATTTAAATTTAAATATAACTATTACATTTAAACTCGGGCTCCATACAAACGGGTCTTCACGCGCTCCTTGCTCCTTGGTCTCCAATTTCTTCAAGATAATTCTAACTATTCTTATTACATTAAACTATTTAATTTAAATAGAAACCTTGATCAACAGTCAAGGGGAAGTACATAGGAAGGAGATAGAATTTTACATCAAGAAAAAAAAAATTAGAGAAGACGAGGTACGCAGACCCCATTTAATAAAACCCATTCATTCAAGCATTCAACTAAAATAAAATCCAATCACATTGGTCAAATAGTCCATAATCAATCCCCATTTATTTTCATACATATCACCATATATATCAATAAATAAATATTCATCTCATGAATTAAAACATTCCATATATATATGAGTATCATTTAATGGGCAATTTTAAATTGCATGAAATCCAATTTCAAGATTAAAATAAACTCTTTATTTTAATTATAAAATTATTTAGAATATAATATATAAATATATCATATATATTTTTTAAAAAGAAGTCACCTTCTTTTATTAAAAGAGTCCTGCAGGTTTATTAAAAAAAGTCCTTTCATGATGGGTCACCTTCTTTTTGGAGTAGGAAAGAGACAACACCTTTTCTTTGCAGAATTCAAGATTAGCACAAAAAAAAAATTGTGATTCGTCCCAAAAAAAGTCTTTTTTTTTTTTTTTTTTAAATATAATTTTATACAATAAAATTATGCCCAATAAATTATTTTAAATACATACCCATATATATATAAAATCAAAAATAAATTAATAATTGCATAAAGATTTGGCTCTGATGCCACTGTTGGGTTTGTACGAAATCGTGACGCAATCAAATTGCAAAAATTAGCGGAAGCATGGTATATCAGAGTTTAAAAAAATATCTACAAAACCATTACCCGGATCATCCTTTATGCAAATTATTAATTTAAAACGATAAATAAGAAGTTATGGAATCATACCCTTGTAGAACGAAGCTTCCACAGGTACTAGTTCAACTCCTTGTTCTTCGTGATCTCCTTGAATTTTCAGGTTAGATTCCTTTCTTTGATCAACGTTAGCCACCCAAGTGTTTGGCCTCTAGAGGTGATCCACCAATGAAGATGAATTATCAAGAAGGAGGGTGTTTGGCTTAACCTTAGTTTTCTATCCTCTATAGAAAAGGAGTACTCTCCAACAATTAGAATTACATCAATCTAATATCTATTATAAGACTTCTCTTATATAGACATTGGTCAACCCTTCTAATCCTATTAGACATGGGATTTCTTTTAATTAATTAAACTCCTTTAATTAATTTAGGCTTCCCACCACATGGGAATAATTAATTAAATTCATTTAATTAATTTATCTCCTAATCTTATTAGGAATAAATGAGAGTACTAAATATTAAATTAATTACTAAACTCCTTTAGAAATTAAAATAATAATAATTGTAATAATATTAATAAGACTCCTCTTATTAATTTATATTTAATATTTCCAAAATATTAAATAATAAACATTAAGCTATTTAATTTATTCTATCACCATAGATTAAATTAATTATACTTAATGCATTATTACGATTATGCCATTACCTTCTTAAATAATTATTCTTCCTTTTATGGTGTGACCCTTTAGGTTCTCCATATTAAACCGGTTGTGAATAAATCAATTAAAATAATTTTAATCTTATTTAAATAAATAAATTAAACTAATAATTTATTTAAATAAATAATATTTATTCTACAATAGGGATAAGCCTCCCTAGCGATCAACGACTTTCCAGATAATATAGATTTCAACATTAATCAAAAAGAACCTGTGAGTAAATAGTTACCATACAATTCAATCCTTCCACCATACAATGTCCCAATTAAATATAAGACATGGATTTACTGTCAAGTCTTATTTTATTTAATTATATGTATTTCGATTAGAAAATGCACAACTCCAAATAATGCAAATTAAAAACTCCTTTCTAATTTCATTTCACCTTGGCCAAGGATTCCTGGGTTGTCATTTAACGAATCACATGGGACATATCTCCTCTTTTACTAGAGGTGGTAGATTCTTTATTGATCATTCATTATCTCCATATGTAACTCATTATACCCAAGCATACCCTATATATGCCTTAAAAGGTCTTAAGGAATAAGTCAAAGTATAATTTGTTACATACAAGATACTATGATGATCTCAAGTCCAAGGATCACTTGTACTACTATCACATTAGGAATTCCTATTGACATGCGAGTAAAACTCCATTAGGTATTCCATAGCGAATCACGTTCAGTGAACTTATTCTCCAATAAGCACCTACATACTTGCTTTAGTGTCTCCACACAAATGATCATGAGATCAATCATCCTCATCCAATGAGCAAGCAACATATGTGCCAATCTATCCGGATTTACTAATCCCCTTTTTAGTAATCCCACGATTGGGAACTATTTAAGTTTTAAAACTTTCTAAGAATTTAGATCTCATTAGCATGATCATCATCATGATTCTAAAAGCATTGCTTAAAACTATGGGTTACTTACATATTATAAAAACAGCACCATGTAGATAATTAAATGCCTTTAATAAATGAATATTTTATTAATAAATAAATAAGATTGTTTACAAAGTACGTGCTTTATCATCATACATGATTGGCTTGTATGCACACTACTATCAATTTCAACTAGAACGAAGTAATAGGACTCATAATCACCTATATTTTGACAATTTTAGAGAACCAATTAAACAATAAGGTCTCCATAAATGAAGACTTGTGTGAGATGTACGCATGGTTTTGGATGCGATAGTCATAGGTTTCTTCTTTTGACGCTAATCAAACTAGAACAAAGTAATACAACTCTTAATCACCTCTTTCTTTGTAAATTCGTAACAACCAATGAAACAATATGAAGGTCTCCCTAAATGAAGACTTGTGTGAGATCTACGCATCGTTTTGGACGCGATAGTGATGTGATTGCTCCTTTTGATGCTAATTTCAACTAGAACGAAGTAATAGGACTCATAATCACCTATATTTTGACAATTTGAGAGAACTAATGAAACAATAAGAAGGTCTCCCTAAATGAAGACTTGTGTGAGATGTACGCATGGTTTTGGACGGATAGTCATGGGTTTCTCCTTTTTAAAGTTAATCAAACTAGAACGAAGTAACATAGTCTCTTAATCACCTCTTTCTTTGTAAATTCGAAACAACCAATGAAACAATATGAAGGTCTCCCTAAATGAAGACTTGTGTGAGATGTACGCATCGTTTTGGACTCGATAGTGATGGGATTGCTCCTTTTGATGCTAATTTCAACTAGAATGAAGTAATAGGACTCATAATCACCTATATTTTGACAATTTGAGAGAACTAATCAAACAATAAGAAGGTCTCCCTATATGAAGACTTGTGTGAGATGTACGGATCGTTTTGAATGCACTAGGGATAGGATTGCACCTTTTGATACTAATCAAACTAGAACGAAGTCATAGGACTCATAATCACCTCTTGCTTTGACAATTTGAGAGAACCAATGGAACAATAAGAAGGTCTCCCTAAATCAAGACTTGTGTGAGATGTACACATCGTTTTTAACGCGATAGTATTTGATTTGGTCCTTTTGATGCTAATCAAATTAGAGCGAATTAATAGGACTCCTAATCACCTTTTCTTTAAAAATTTTAGAGAACCAATGAAACAATAAGAAGGTCTCCCTAAATGAAGACTTGTGTGAGATGCACTCATGGTTTTGGACGCGATAGTCATGGGTTTCTACTTTTGACGCTAATCAAACTAGAACGAAGTAATACAACTCTTAATCACCTCTTTCTTTGTAATTCGAAATAACCAAAGAAACAATATGAAGGTCTCCCTAAATGAAGACTTGTGTGAGATCTACGCATCGTTTTGGACGCGATAGTGATGTGATTGCTCCTTTTGGAGCTAATTTCAACTAGAACGAAGTAATAAGACTCATAATCACCTATATTTTGACAATTTGAGAGAACTAATGAAATAATAAGAAGGTCACCCAAAATGAAGACTTGTGCAAGATATACACATGGTTTTGGACCCGATAGTCATGGGTTTCTCCTTTTTAAAGCTAATTAAACTAGAACAAAGTAATACAACTCTTAATCACCTCTTTCTTTGTATATTCGAAACATCCAATGAAATAATATGAATGTCTCCCTAAATGAAGACTTGTTTGAGATCTACGAATCGTTTTGGACACGATAGTGATGGGATTCCTCCTTTTGATGCTAAATTCAACTAGAATGAAGTAATAGGACTCATAATCACCTATATTTTGACAATTTTAGAGAACCAATTAAACAATAAGGTCTCCATAAATGAAGACTTGTGTGAGATGTACGCATGGTTTTGGATGCGATAGTCATAGGTTTATTCTTTTGACGCTAATCAAACTAGAACAAAGTAATACAACTCTTAATCACCTATTTCTTTGTAAATTCATAACAACCAATGAAATAATATGAAGGTCTCCCTAAATGAAGACTTGTGTGAGATCTACGCATCGTTTTGAACGCGATAGTGATGTGATTGCTCCTTTTGATGCTAATTTCAACTAGAACGAAGTAATAGGACTAATAATCACCTATATTTTGACAATTTGAGAGAACTAGTGAAACAATAAGAAGGTCTCCCTAAATGAAGACTTGTGTGAGATGTACGCATGGTTTTGGACGCGATAGTCATGGGTTTCTCCTTTTTAAAGTTAATCAAACTAGAACGAAGTAATGCAGTCTCTTAATCACCTCTTTCTTTGTAAATTCGAAACAACCAATGAAACTATATGAAGGTCTCCCTAAATGAAGACTTGTGTGAGATCTACGCATCGTTTTGGACTCGATAGTGATGGGATTGCTCCTTTTGATGCTAATTTCAACTAGAATGAAGTAATAGGACTCAGAATCACCTATATTTTGACAATTTGAGAGAACTAATCAAACAATAAGAAGGTCTCCCTATATGAAGACTTGTGTGAGATGTACGGATCGTTTTGAATGCACTAGTGATAGGATTGCACCTTTTGATACTAATCAAACTAGAACGAAGTCATAGGACTCATAATCACCTCTTGCTTTGATAATTTGAGAGAACTAATGAAACAATAAGAAGGTCTCCCTAAATCAAGACTTGTGTGAGATGTACACATCGTTTTTAACGCGATATTATTTGATTTGGTCCTTTTGATGCTATTCAAATTAGAACGAATTAATAGGACTCCTAATCACCTCTTTCTTTAAAATTTTAGAGAACCAATGAAACAATAAAAAGGTCTCCCTAAATGAAGACTTGTATGAGATGTACTCATGATTTTGGACGCGATAGTCATGGGTTTCTACTTTTGACGCTAATCAAACTAGAACGAAGTAATACAACTCTTAATCACCTCTTTCTTTGTAATTCGAAACAACCAAAGAAACAATATGAAGGTCTCTCTAAATGAAGACTTGTGTGAGATCTACGCATCGTTTTGGACGCGATTGTGATGTGATTGCTCCTTTTGAAGCTAATTTCAACTAGAACGAAGTAATAGGACTCATAATCACCTATATTTTGACAATTTGAGAGAACTAATCAAACAATATGAAGGTCTCCCTAAATGAAGACTTGTATGAGATGTACTCATGGTTTTGGACGCGATAGTCACGGATTTCTACTTTTGACGCTAATCAAACTAGAACGAAGTAATACAACTCTTAATCACCTCTTTCTTTGTAATTCGAAACAACCAATGAAACAATATGAAGGTCTTCCTAAATGAAGACGTATGTGAGATCTACGCATCGTTTTGGACGCGATAGTGATGCGATTGCTGCTTTTGAAGCTAATTTCAACTAGAACGAAGTAATAGGAATCATAATCACCTATATTTTGACAATTTGAGAGAACTAATGAAATAATAAGAAGGTCTCCCAAAATGAAGACTTGTGCAAGATATACACATGGTTTTGGATCCGATAGTCATGGGTTTCTCCTTTTTAAAGCTAATTAAACTAGAACAAAGTAATACAACTCTTAATCACCTCTTTCTTTGTATATTCGAAACATCCAATGAAATAATATGAATGTCTCCCTAAATGAAGACTTGTTTGAGATCTACGAATCGTTTTGGACATGATAGTGGGGATTCTTCCTGTTGATGCTAAATTCAACTAGAATGAAGTAATAGGACTCATAATCACCTATATTTTAACAATTTGAGAGAACTAATCAAACAATAAGAAGGTCTCCCTAAATGAAGACTTGTGTGAGATGTACGGATCGTTTTGAATGCACTAGTGATAGGATTGCTCCTTTTGATGCTAATAAAAATATAACGAAGTCATAGGACTCATAATCACCTCTTTCTTTGACAATTTGAGAGAACCAATGAAACAATAAGAAGGTCTCCCTAAATCAAGACTTGTATGAGATGTACGCATCGTTTTTAACTCGATGGCCATTGATTTGGTCCTTTTGATGCAAATCAAATTAGAATGAATTAATAGGACTCCTAATCACCTCTTTCTTTGACAATTTTAGAGAACCAATGAAACAATAAGAAGGTCTCCCTAAATGAAGACTTGTGTGAGATGTACGCATGGTTTTGGACGCGATAGTCATGGATTTCTCCTTTTCACGTTAATCAAACTAGAACGAAGTAATATAACTCTTAATCACCTCTTTCTTTGTAAATTCGAAACAACCAATGAAATAATATGAAGGTCTCCATAAATGAAGACTTGTGTGAGATCTACGCATCGTTTTGGACGCGATAGTGATGTGATTGCTACTTTTGATACTAATTTCAACTAGAACGAAGTAATAGGACTCATAATCACCTATATTTTGACAATTTTAGAGAACCAATTTTACAATAAGGTCTCCCTAAATGAAGACTTGTGTGAGATGTACGCATAGTTTTGGATGCGATAGTTATGGGTTTCTTCTTTTGACGCTAATCAAACTAGAACAAAGTAATACAACTCTTAATCACCTCTTTCTTTGTAAATTCGTAACAACCAATGAAACAATATGAAGGTCTCCCTAAATGAAGACTTGTGTGAGATCTACGCATCGTTTTGGACGCGATAGTGATGTGATTGCTCCTGTTGACGCTAATTTCAACTAGAACGAAGTAATAGGACTCATAATCACCTATATTTTGACAATTTGAGAGAACTAATGAAATAATAAGAAGGTCTCCCTAAATGAAGATTTGTGTGAGATGTACGCATGGTTTTGGACGCGATAGTCATGGGTTTCTCCTTTTTAAAGCTAATCAAACTAGAACGAAGTAACACAGTCTCTTAATCACCTCTTTCTTTGTAAATTCGAAACAACCAATGAAACAATATGAAGGTCTCCCTAAATGAAGACTTGTGTGAGATCTACGCATCGTTTTGGACGCGATAGTGATGTGATTGCTCCTTTTGATGGTAATTTCAACTAGAACGAAGTAATAGGACTCATAATCACCTATATTTTGACAATTTGAGAGAACTAATCAAACAATAAGAAGGTCTCCCTAAATGAAGACTTGTGTGAGATGTACGGATCATTTTGAATGCACTAGTGATAGGATTGCCCCTTTTGATACTAATCAAACTAGAACGAAGTCATAAGACTCGAAATCACCTCTTGCTTTGACAATTTGAGAGAACCAATGAAACAATAAGAAGGTCTCCCTAAATCAAGTCTTGTGTGAGATGTACACATCGGTTTTAACGCGATAGTATTTGATTTGGTCCTTTTGATGCTAATCAAATTAGAACGAATTAATAGGACTCCTAATCACCCCTTTCTTTAAAAATTTTAGAGAACCAATGAAACAATAAAAAGGTCTCCCTAAATGAAGACTTGTATGAGATGTACTCATGATTTTGGACGCGATAGTCATGGGTTTCTACTTTTGACGCTAATCAAACTAGAACGAAGTAATACAACTCTTAATCACCTCTTTCTTTGTAATTCGAAACAACCAAAGAAACAATATGAAGGTCTCCCTAAATGAAGACTTGTGTGAGATCTACACATCGTTTTGGACGCGATTGTGATGTGATTGCTCCTTTTGAAGCTAATTTCAACTAGAACGAAGTAATAGGACTCATAATCACCTATATTTTGACAATTTGAGAGAACTAATCAAACAATATGAAGGTCTCCCTAAATGAAGACTTGTATGAGATGTACTCATGGTTTTGGACGCGATAGTCATGGGTTTCTACTTTTGACGCTAATCAAACTAGAACGAAGTAATACAACTCTTAATCACCTCTTTATTTGTAATTCGAAACAACCAATGAAACAATATGAAGGTCTTCCTAAATGAAGACGTGTGTGAGATCTACGCATCGTTTTGGACGCGATAGTGGTGTGATTGCTCCTTTTGATACTAATTAGAACTAGAACGAAGTAATAGGACTCATAATCACCTATATTTGGACAATTTTAGAGAACCAATGAAATAATAAGAAGGTCTCCCTAAATAAAGACTTGTGTGAGATGTACGCATGGTTTTGGATGCGATAGTCATGGGCTTGTCCTATTGACGCTAATCAAACTAGAACAAAGTAATACAACTCTTAATCACCTCTTTCTTTGTAAATTCGAAACAACCAATGAAACAATATGAAGGTCTCCCTAAATAAAGGCTTGTGTGAGATCTACGCATCGTTTTGGACGCGATAGTGATGTGATTGCTCCTTTTGATGCTAATTTCAATTAGAACGAAGTAATAGGACTCATAATCACCTATATTTTGACAATTTGAGAGAACTAATGAAACAGTAAGAAGGTCTCCCTAAATGAAGACTTGTGTGAGATGTACGCATGGTTTTGGACGCGATAGTCATGGGTTTCTCCTTTTTAAAGTTAATCAAACTAGAACGAAGTAACACAGTCTCTTAATCACCTCTTTCTTTGTAAATTCAAAACAACCAATGAAACAATATGAAGGTCTCCTTAAATGAAGACTTGTGTGAGATCTACGCATCGTTTTGGACTCGATAGTGATGGGATTGCTCCTTTTGATGCTAATTTCAACTAGAATGAAGTAATAGGACTCATAATCACCTATATTTTGACAATTTGAGAGAACTAATCAAAAAATAAGAAGGTCTCCCTAAATGAAGACTTGTGTGAGATGTACGGATCGTTTTGAATGCACTAGTGATAGGATTGCACAATTTTTATACTAATCAAACTAGAACCAAGTCATAGGACTCATAATCACCTCTTGCTTTGACAATTTGAGAGAACCAATGAAACAATAAGAAGGTCTCCCAAAATCAAGACTTGTGTGAGATGAACACATCGTTTTTAACGCGATATTATTTGATTGGGTCCTTTTGATGCTAATCAAATTAGAACGAATTAATAGGACTCCTAATCAGCTCTTTCTTTAAAAATTTTAGAGAACCAATGAAACAATAAGAAGGTCTCCCTAAATGAAGACTTGTGTGAGATGTACTCATGGTTTTGGACGCGATAGTCATGGGTTTCTTCTTTTGACGCTAATCAAACTAGAACGAAGTAATACAACTCTTAATCACCTCTTTCTTTGTAATTCGAAACAACCATAGAAACAATATGAAGGTCTCCCTAAATGAATACTTGTGTGAGATCTACGAATCTTTTTGGACGCGATAGTGATGTGATTGCTCCTTTTGAAGCTAATTTCAACTAGAACGAAGTAATAGGACTCATAATCACCTATATTTTGACAATTTGAGAGAACTAATGAAATAATAAGAAGGTCTCCCAAAATGAAGACTTGTGCAAGATATACACATGGTTTTGGACCTGATAGTCATGGGTTTCTCCTTTTTAAAGCTAATTAAACTAGAACAAAGTAATACAACTCTTAATCACCTCTTTCTTTGTACATTCGAAACATCCAATGAAATAATATGAATGTCTCCCTAAATGAAGACTTGTTTTAGATCTACGAATCGTTTTGGACACGATAGTGATGGGATTCCTCCTGTTGATGCTAAATTCAACTAGAATGAAGTAATAGGACTCATAATCACCTATATTTTAACAATTTGAGAGAACTAATCAAACAATAAGAAGGTCTCCCTAAATGAAGACTTGTGTGAGATGTACGGATCGTTTTGAATGCACTAGTGATAGGATTGCTCCTTTTGATGCTAATCAAAATAGAACGAAGTCATAGGACTCATAATCACCTCTTTCTTTGACAATTTGAGAGAACCAATGAAACAATAAGAAGGTCTCCCTAAATCAAGACTTGTGTGAGATGTACGCATCGTTTTTAACTCGATGGTCATTTATTTGGTCCTTTTGATGCAAATCAAATTAGAATGAATTAATAGGACTCCTAATCACCTCTTTCTTTGACAATTTTAGAGAACTAATGAAACAATAAGAAGGTCTTCCTAAATGAAGACTTGTGTGAGATGTACGCATGGTTTCGGACGCGATAGTCATGGATTTCTCCTTTTGACGCTAATCAAACTAGAACGAAGTAATACAACTCTTAATCACCTCTTTCTTTGTAAATTCGAAACAACCAATGAAATAATATGAAGGTCTCCCTAAATGAAGACTTGTGTGAGATCTACGCATCGTTTTGGAATTGATAGTGACGTGATTGCTACTTTTGATACTAATTTCAACTAGAACGAAGTAATAGGACTCATAATCACCTATATTTGGACTATTTTAGAGAACCAATGAAATAATAAGAAGGTCTCCCTAAATGAAGACTTGTGTGAGATGTACGCATGGTTTTGGATGCGATAGTCATGGGTTTGTCCTTTTGACGCTAATCAAACTAGAACAAAGTAATACAACTCTTAATCACCTCTTTCTTTGTAAATTCGTAACAACCAATGAAACAATATGAAGGTCTCCCTAAATGAAGACTTGTGTGAGATCTACGCATCGTTTTGGACGCGATAGTGATGTGATTGCTCCTTTTGATGCTAATTTCAACTAGAACGAAGTAATAGGACTCATAATCACCTATATTTTGACAATTTGAGAGAACTAATGAAACAATAAGAAGGCCTCCTTAAATGAAGACTTGTGTGAGATGTACGCATGGTTTTGGACGCGATAGTCATGGGTTTCTCCTTTTTAAAGCTAATCAAACTAGAACGAAGTAACACAGTCTCTTAATCACCTCTTTCTTTGTAAATTCGAAACAACCAATGAAACAATATTAAGGTCTCCCTAAATGAAGACTTGTGTGAGATCTACGCATCGTTTTGGACGCTATAGTGATGTGATTGCTACTTTTAATACTAATTTCAACTTGAACGAAGTAATAGGACTCATAATCACCTATATTTTGACAATTGTAGAGAACCAATTAAACAATAAGGAATCCCTAAATGAAGACTTGTGTGAGATGTACGCATGGTTTTGGAAGCAATAGTCATGGGTTTCTTCTTTTGACGCAAATCAAACTAGAACGAAGTAATACAACTCTTAATCACCTCTTTCTTTGTAAATTCGTAACAACCAATGAAACAATATGAATCTACTCATCGTTTTGGACGCGATAGTGGTGTGATTGCTCCTTTTGATACTAATTTCAACTAGAACGAAGTAATAGGACTCATAATTACCTATATTTGGACAATTTTAGAGAACCAATGAAATAATAAGAAGGTCTCCCTAAATAAAGACTTGTGTGAGATGTACGCATGATTTTGGATGCGATAGTCATGGGTTTGTCCTTTTGACGCTAATCAAACTAGAACAAAGTAATACAACTCTTAATCACTTCTTTCTTTGTAAATTCAAAACAACCAATGAAACAATATGAAGGTCTCCCTAAATGAAGACTTGTGTGAGATCTACGCATCGTTTTGGACGCGATAGTGATGTGATTGCCCCTTTTGATACTAATTTCAACTAGAACGAAGTAATAGGACTCATAATCACCTATATTTTGACAATTTGAGAGAACTAATGAAACAATAAGAAGGTCTCCCTAAATGAAGACTTGTGTGAGATGTACGCATGGTTTTGGACGCGATAGTCATGGGTTTCTCCTTTGTAAAGTTAATCAAACTAGAACGAAGTAACACAGTCTCTTAATCACCTCTTTCTTTGCAAATTCGAAACAACCAATGGAACAATATGAAGGTCTCCCTAAATGAAGACTTGTGTGAGATCTACGCATAGTTTTGGACTCGATAGTGATGGGATTGCTCCTTTTGATGCTAATTTCAACTAGAATGAAGTAATAGGACTCATAATCACCTATATTTTGACAATTTGAGAGAACTAATCAAACAATAAGAAAGTCTCCCTAAATGAAAACTTGTGTGAGATGTACGGATCGTTTTGAATGCACTAGTGATAGGATTGCACCTTTTGATACTAATCAAACTAGAACGAAGTCATAGGACTCATAATCACCTCTTGCGTTGATAATTTGAGAGAACCAATGAAACAATAATAAGGTCTCCCTAAATCAAGACTTGTGTGAGATGTACACATCGTTTTTAACGCGATAGTATTTGATTTTGTCCTTTTGATGCTAATCAAATTAGAACGAATTAATAGGACTCCTAATCACCTCTTTCTTTAAAAATTTTAGAAAACCAATGAAATAATAAGAAGGTCTCCCTAAATGAAGACTTGTGTGAGATGTACTCATGGTTTTGGACGCGATAGTCATGGGTTTCTACTTTTGACGCTAATCAAACTAGAACGAAGTAATACAACTCTTAATCCCCTTTTTCTTTGTAAATTCGAAACAGCCAATGAAACAATATGAAGGTCTCCCTAAATGAAGACTTGTGTAAGATCTACGCATCGTTTTGAACGCGATAGTGATGTGATTGCTCCTTTTGAAGCTAATTTCAACTAGAACGAAGTAATAGGACTCATAATCACCTATATTTTGACAATTTTAGAGAACCAATTAAACAATAAGGTCTCCATAAATGAAGACTTGTGTGAGATGTACGCATGGTTTTGGATGCGATAGTCATAGGTTTCTTATTTTGACGCTAATCAAACTAGAACAAAGTAATACAACTCTTAATCACCTCTTTCTTTGTAAATTCGTAACAACCAATGAAACAATATGAAGGTCTCCCTAAATGAAGACTTGTGTGAGATCTATGCATCGTTTTGGACGCGATAGTGATGTGATTGCTCCTTTTGATGCTAATTTCAACTAGAACGAAGTAATAGGACTCATAATCACCTATATTTTGACAATTTGAGAGAACTAATGAAACAATAAGAAGGTCTCCTTAAATGAAGACTTGTGTGAGATGTACGCATGGTTTTGGACGCGATAGTCATGGGTTTCTCCTTTTTAAAGCTAATCAAACTAGAACGAAGTAACACAGTCTCTTAATCACCTCTTTCTTTGTAAATTAAAAACAACCAATGAAACAATATGAAGGTCTCCCTAAATGAAGACTTGTGTGAGATCTACGCATCGTTTTGGACTCGATAGTGATGGGATTGCTCCTTTTGATGCTAATTTCAACTAGAATGAAGTAATAGGACTCATAATCACCTATATTTTGACAATTTGAGAGAACTAATCAAAAAATAAGAAGGTCTCCCTAAATGAAGACTTGTGTGAGATGTACGGATCGTTTTGAATGCACTAGTGATAGGATTGCACAATTTTTATACTAATCAAACTAGAACCAAGTCATAGGACTCATAATCACCTCTTGCTTTGACAATTTGAGAGAACCAATGAAACAATAAGAAGGTCTCCCAAAATCAAGACTTGTGTGAGATGAACACATCGTTTTTAACGCGATATTATTTGATTGGGTCCTTTTGATGCTAATCAAATTAGAACGAATTAATAGGACTCCTAATCAGCTCTTTCTTTAAAAATTTTAGAGAACCAATGAAACAATAAGAAGGTCTCCCTAAATGAAGACTTGTGTGAGATGTACTCATGGTTTTGGACGCGATAGTCATGGGTTTCTTCTTTTGACGCTAATCAAACTAGAACGAAGTAATACAACTCTTAATCACCTCTTTCTTTGTAATTCGAAACAACCATAGAAACAATATGAAGGTCTCCCTAAATGAATACTTGTGTGAGATCTACGAATCTTTTTGGACGCGATAGTGATGTGATTGCTCCTTTTGAAGCTAATTTCAACTAGAACGAAGTAATAGGACTCATAATCACCTATATTTTGACAATTTGAGAGAACTAATGAAATAATAAGAAGGTCTCCCAAAATGAAGACTTGTGCAAGATATACACATGGTTTTGGACCTGATAGTCATGGGTTTCTCCTTTTTAAAGCTAATTAAACTAGAACAAAGTAATACAACTCTTAATCACCTCTTTCTTTGTACATTCGAAACATCCAATGAAACAATATGAAGGTCTCCCTAAATGAAGACTTGTGTGAGATCTACGCATCGTTTTGGACTCGATAGTGATGGGATTGCTCCTTTTGATGCTAATTTCAACTAGAATGAAGTAATAGGACTCATAATCACCTATATTTTGACAATTTGAGAGAACTAATCAAACAATAAGAAGGTCTCCCTAAATGAAGACTTGTGTGAGATGTACGGATCGTTTTGAATGCACTAGTGATAGGATTGCACCTTTTGATACTAATCAAACTAGAACGAAGTCATAGGACTCATAATCACCTCTTGCTTTGACAATTTGAGAGAACCAATGAAACAATAAGAAGGTCTCCCAAAATCAAGACTTGTGTGAGATGTACACATCGTTTTTAACGCGATAGTATTTGATTTGGTGCTTTTGATAGCATCAAATTAGAACGAATTAATAGGACTCCTAATCACCTCTTTCTTTAAAAATTTTATAGAACCAATGAAACAATAAGAAGGTCTCCCTAAATGAAGACTTGTGTGAGATGTACTCATGGTTTTGGACGCGATAGTCATGGGTTTCTACTTTTGACGCTAATCAAACTAGAACGAAGTAATACAACTCTTAATCACCTCTTTCTTTGTAAATTCGAAACAACCAATGAAACAATATGAAGGTCTCCCTAAATGAAGACTTGTGTGAGATCTACGCATCGTTTTGGACGCTATAGTGATGTGATTGCTACTTTTAATACTAATTTCAACTTGAACGAAGTAATAGGACTCATAATCACCTATATTTTGACAATTTTAGAGAACCAATTAAACAATAAGGAATCCTTAAATGAAGACTTGTGTGAGATGTACACATGGTTTTGGAAGCGATAGTCATGGGTTTCTCCTTTTGACGCAAATCAAACTAGAACGAAGTAATACAACTCTTAATCACCTCTTTCTTTGTAAATTCGTAACAACCAATGAAACAATATGAAGGTTTCCCTAGATGAAGACTTGTGTAAGATCTACGCATCGTTTTGGACGCGATAGTGGTGTGATTGCTCCTTTTGATACTAATTTCAACTAGAACGAAGTAATAGGACTCATAATCACCTATATTTGGACAATTTTAGAGAACCAATGAAATAATAAGAAGGTCTCCCTAAATAAAGACTTGTGTGAGATGTACGCATGATTTTGGATGCGATAGTCATGGGTTTGTCCTTTTGACGCTAATCAAACTAGAACAAAGTAATACAACTCTTAATCACTTCTTTCTTTGTAAATTCAAAACAACCAATGAAACAATATGAAGGTCTCCCTAAATGAAGACTTGTGTGAGATCTACGCATCGTTTTGGACGCGATAGTGATGTGATTGCCCCTTTTGATGCTAATTTCAACTAGAACGAAGTAATAGGACTCATAATCACCTATATTTTGACAATTTGAGAGAACTAATGAAACAATAAGAAGGTCTCCCTAAATGAAGACTTGTGTGAGATGTACGCATGGTTTTGGACGCGATAGTCATGGGTTTCTCGTTTTTAAAGTTAATCAAACAAGAACGAAGTAACACAGTCTCTTAATCACCTCTTTCTTTGCAAATTCGAAACAACCAATGGAACAATATGAAGGTCTCCCTAAATGAAGACTTGTGTGAGATCTACGCATAGTTTTGGACTCGATAGTGATGGGATTGCTCCTTTTGATGCTAATTTCAACTAGAATGAAGTAATAGGACTCATAATCACCTATATTTTGACAATTTGAGAGAACTAATCAAACAATAAGAAAGTCTCCCTAAATGAAGACTTGTGTGAGATGTACGGATCGTTTTGAATGCACTAGTGATAGGATTGCATCTTTTGATACTAATCAAACTAGAACGAAGTCATAGGACTCATAATCACCTCTTGCTTTGACAATTTGAGAGAACCAATGAAACAATAATAAGGTCTCCCTAAATCAAGACTTGTGTGAGATGTACACATCGTTTTTAACGCGATAGTATTTGATTTGGTCCTTTTGATGCTAATCAAATTAGAACGAATTAATAGGACTCCTAATCACCTCTTTCTTTAAAAATTTTAGAAAACCAATGAAACAATAAGAAGGTCTCCCTAAATGAAGACTTGTGTGAGATGTACTCATGGTTTTGGACGCGATAGTCATGGGTTTCTACTTTTGACGCTAATCAAACTAGAACGAAGTAATACAACTCTTAATCACCTCTTTCTTTGTAATTCGAAACAACCATAGAAATAATATGAAGGTCTCCCTAAATGAAGACTTGTGTGAGATCTACGCATCGTTTTGAACGCGATAGTGATGTGATTGCTCCTTTTGAAGCTAATTTCAACTAGAACGAAGTAATAGGACTCATAATCACCTATATTTTGACAATTTTAGAGAACCAATTAAACAATAAGGTCTCCATAAATGAAGACTTGTGTGAGATGTACGCATGGTTTTGGATGCGATAGTCATAGGTTTCTTCTTTTGACGCTAATGAAACTAGAACAAAGTAATACAACTCTTAATCACCTCTTTCTTTGTAAATTCGTAACAACCAATGAAACAATATGAAGGTCTCCCTAAATGAAGACTTGTGTGAGATCTACGCATCGTTTTGGACGCGATAGTGATGTGATTGCTCCTTTTGATGCTAATTTCAACTAGAACGAAGTAATAGGACTCATAATCACCTATATTTTGACAATTTGAGAGAACTAATGAAACAATAAGAAGGTCTCCTTAAATGAAGACTTGTGTGAGATGTACGCATGGTTTCTCCTTTTTAAAGCTAATCAAACTAGAACGAAGTAACACAGTCTCTTAATCACCTCTTTCTTTGTAAATTCAAAACAACCAATGAAACAATATGAAGGTCTCCCTAAATGAAGACTTGTGTGAGATCTACGCATCGTTTTGGACGCTATAGTGATGTGATTGCTACTTTTAATACTAATTTCAACTTGAACGAAGTAATAGGACTCATAATCACCTATATTTTGATAATTTTAGAGAACCAATTAAACAATAAGGAATCCCTAAATGAAGACTTGTGTGAGATGTACGCATGGTTTTGGAAGCGATAGTTATGGGTTTCTCCTTTTGACGCAAATCAAACTAGAACGAAGTAATACAACTCTTAATCACCTCTTTCTTTGTAAATTCGTAACAACCAATGAAACAATATGAAGGTTTCCCTAGATGAAGACTTGTGTGAGATCTACGCATCGTTTTGGACTCGATAGTGATGGGATTGCTCCTTTTGATGCTAATTTCAACTAGAATGAAGTAATAGGACTCATAATCACCTATATTTTGACAATTTGAGAGAACTAATCAAACAATAAGAAGGTCTCCCTAAATGAAGACTTGTGTGAGATGTACGGATCGTTTTGAATGCACTAGTGATAGGATTAAACCTTTTGATACTAATCAAACTAGAACGAAGTCATAGGACTCATAATCACCTCTTGCTTTGACAATTTGAGAGAACCAATGAAACAATAAGAAGGTCTCCCTAAATCAAGACTTGTGTGAGATGTACACATCGTTTTTAACGCGATAGTATTTGATTTGGTCCTTTTGATGCTAATCAAATTAGAACGAATTAATAGGACTCCTAATCAAATGAAGACTTGTGTGAGCTGTACTCATGGTTTTGGACGCGATAGTCATGGGTTTCTACTTTTGACTCTAATCAAATTAGAACGAAGTAATACAACTCTTAATCACCTCTTTCTTTGTAATTCGAAACAACCAAAGAAACAAAATGAAGGTCTCCCTAAATGAAGACTTGTGTGAGATCTACGCATCGTTTTGGACGCGATAGTGATGTGATTGCTCCTTTTGAAGCTAATTTCAACTAGAACGAAGTAATAGGACTCATAATCACCTATATTTTGACAATTTGAGAGAACTAATGAAATAATAAGAAGGTCACCCAAAATGAAGACTTGTGCAAGATATACACATGGTTTTGGACCCGATAGTCATGGGTTTCTCCTTTTTAAAGCTAATTAAACTAGAACAAAGTAATACAACTCTTAATCACCTCTTTCTTTGTATATTCGAAACATCCAATGAAATAATATGAATGTCTCCCGAAATGAAGACTTGTTTGAGATCTACGAATCGTTTTGGACACGATAGTGATGGGATTCCTCCTTTTGATGCTAAATTCAACTAGAATGAAGTAATAGGACTCATAATCACCTATATTTTAACAATTTGAGAGAACTAATCAAACAATAAGAAGGTCTCCCTAAATGAAGACTTGTGTGAGATGCACGGATCGTTTTGAATGCACCAGTGATAGGATTGCTCCTTTTGATGCTAATCAAACTAGAACGAAGTCATAGGACTCATAATCACCTCTTTCTTTGACAATTTGAGAGAACTAATGAAACAATAAGAAGGTCTCCCTAAATCAAGACTTGTGTGAGATGTACGCATCGTTTTTAACTCGATGGTCATTGATTTGGTCCTTTTGATGCAAATCAAATTAGAATGAATTAATAGGACTCCTAATCACCTCTTTCTTTGACAATTTTAGAGAACCAAGGAAACAATAAGAAGGTCTCCCTAAATGAAGACTTGTGTGAGATGTACGCATGGTTTTGGATGCGATAGTCATGGATTTCTCCTTTTGACGCTAATCAAACTAAAACGAAGTAATACAACTCTTAATCACCTCTTTCTTTGTAAATTCGAAACAACCAATGAAATAATATGAAGGTCTCCCTAAATGAAGACTTGTGTGAGATCTACGCATCGTTTTGGACTTGATAGTGACGTGATTGCGACTTTTGATACTAATTTCAGCTAGAACGAAGTAATAGGACTCATAATCACCTATATTTGGACAATTTTAGAAAACCAATGAAATAATAAGAAGGTTTCCTTAAATGAAGACTTGTGTGAGATGTACGCATGATTTTGGATGCGATAGTCATAGGTTTCTTCTTTTGACGCTAATCAAACTAGAACAAAGTAATACAACTCTTAATCACCTCTTTCTTTGTAAATTCGTAACAACCAATGAAACAATATGAAGGTCTCCCTAAATGAAGACTTGTGTGAGATCTACGCATCGTTTTGGACGCGATAGTGATGTGATTGCTCCTTTTGATGCTAATTTCAACTATAACGAAGTAATAGGACTCATAATCACCTATATTTTGACAATTTTAGAGAACCAATGAAATAATAAAAAGGTCTCCCTAAATAAAGACTTGTGTGAGATGTACGCATGATTTTGGATGCGATAGTCATGGGTTTCTCCTTTTTAAAGCTAATCAAACTAGAACAAAGTAACACAGTCTCTTAATCACCTCTTTCTTTGTAAATTCGAAACAACCAATGAAACAGTATGAAGGTCTCCTTAAATGAAAACTTGTGTGAGATCTACGCATCGTTTTGGACGCTATAGTGATGTGATTGCCCCTTTTGATGCTAATTTCAACTAGAACGAAGTAATAGGACTCATAATCACCTATATTTTGACAATTTTAGAGAACCAATGAAACAATAAGAAGGTCTCCCTAAATGAAGACTTGTGTGAGATGTACGCATAGTTTTGGACGCGATAGTCATGGGTTTCTCCTTTTTAAAGTTAATCAAACTAGAACGAAGTAACACAGTCTCTTAATCACCTTTTTCTTTGTAAATTCGAAACAACCAATGGAACAATATGAAGGTCTCCCTAAATGAAGACTTGTGTGAGATCTACGCATAGTTTTGGACTCGATAGTGATGGGATTGCTCCTTTTGATACTAATTTCAACTAGAATGAAGTAATAGGACTCATAATCACCTATATTTTGACAATTTGAGAGAACTAATCAAACAATAAGAAGGTCTCCCTAATTGAAGACTTGTGTGAGATGTACGGATCGTTTTGAATGCACTAGTGATAGGATTGCACCTTTTGATACTAATCAAACTAGAACGAAGTCATAGGACTCATAATCACCTCTTGCTTTGACAATTTGAGAGAACCAATGAAACAATAATAAGGTCTCCCTAAATCAAGACTTGTGTGAGATGTACACATCGTTTTTAACGCGATAGTATTTGATTTGGTCCTTTTGATGCTAATCAAATTAGAACGAATTAATAGGACTCCTAATCACCTCTTTCTTTAAAAATTTTAGAAAACCAATGAAACAATAAGAAGGTCTCCCTAAATGCAGACTTGTGTGAGATGTACTCATGGTTTTGGACGCGATAGTCATGGGTTTCTACTTTTGACGCTAATCAAACTAGAACGAAGTAATACAACTCTTAATCACCTCTTTCTTTGAAATTTGAAACAACCATAGAAACAATATGAAGGTCTCCCTAAATGAAGACTTGTGTGAGATCTACGCATCGTTTTGAACGCGATAGTGATGTGATTGCTCCTTTTGAAGCTAATTTCAACTAGAACGAAGTAATAGGACTCATAATCACCTATATTTTGACAATTTTAGAGAACCAATTAAACAATAAGGTCTCCATAAATGAAGACTTGTGTGAGATGTACGCATGGTTTTGGATACGATAGCCATAGGTTTCTTCTTTTGACGCTAATGAAACTAGAACAAAGTAATACAACTCTTAATCACCTCTTTCTTTGTAAATTCGTAACAACCAATGAAACAATATGAAGGTCTCCCTAAATGAAGACTTGTGTGAGATCTACGCATCGTTTTGGACGCGATAGTAATGTGATTTCTCCTTTTGATGCTAATTTCAACTAGAACGGAGTAATAGGACTCATAATCACCTATATTTTGACAATTTGAGAGAACTAATGAAACAATAAAAAGGTCTCCCTAAATGAAGACTTGTGTGAGATGTACGAATGGTTTTGGACGCGATAGTCATGGGTTTCTCCTTTTTAAAGTTAATCAAACTAGAACGAAGTAACACAGTATCTTAATCACCTCTTTCTTTGTAAATTCGAAACAACAAATGAAACAATATGAAGGTCTCCCTAAATGAAGACTTGTGTGAGATCTACGCATCGTTTTGGACTCGATAGTGATGGGATTGCTCCTTTTGATGCTAATTTCAACTAGAATGAAGTAATAGGACTCATAATCACCTATATTTTGACAATTTGAGAGAACTAATCAAACAATAAGAAGGTCTCCCTAAATGAAGACTTGTGTGAGATGTACGGATCGTTTTGAATGCACTAGTGATAGGATTGCACCTTTTGATACTAATCAAACTAGAACGAAGTCATAGGACTCATAATCACCTCTTGCTTTGACAATTTGAGAGAACCAATGAAACAATAAGAAGGTCTCCCTAAATCAAGACTTGTGTTAGATGTACACATCGTTATTAATGCGATAGTATTTGATTTAGTCCTTTTGATGCTAATCAAATTAGAACGAATTAATAGGACTCCTAATCACCTCTTTCTTTAAAAATTTTAGAGAACCAATGAAACAATAAGGTCTCCCTTAATGAAGACTTGTGTGAGATATACTCATGGTTTTGGACGCGATAGTCATGGGTTTCTACTTTTGACGCTAATCAAACTAGAACTAAGTAATACAACTCTTAATCACCTCTTTCTTTGTAATTCGAAACAACCAAAGAAACAAAATGAAGGTCTCCCTAAATGAAGACTTGTGTGAGATCTACGCATCGTTTTGGACGCGATAGTGATGTGATTGCTCCTTTTGAAGCTAATTTCAACTAGAACGAAGTAATAGGACTCATAATCACCTATATTTTGACAATTTGAGAGAACTAATGAAATAATAAGAAGGTCACCCAAAATGAAGACTTGTGCAAGATATACACATGGTTTTGGACCCGATAGTCATGGGTTTCTCCTTTTTAAAGCTAATTAAACTAGAACAAAGTAATACAACTCTTAATCACCTCTTTCTTTGTATATTCGAAACATCCAATGAAATAATATGAATGTCTTCCGAAATGAAGACTTGTTTGAGATCTACGAATCGTTTTGGACACGATAGTGATGGGATTCCTCCTTTTGATGCTAAATTCAACTAGAATGAAGTAATAGGACTCATAATCACCTATATTTTAACAATTTGAGAGAACTAATCAAACAATAAGAAGGTCTCCCTAAATGAAGACTTGTGTGAGATGCACGGATCGTTTTGAATGCACTAGTGATAGGATTGCTCCTTTTGATGCTAATCAAACTAGAACGAAGTCATAGGACTCATAATCACCTCTTTCTTTGACAATTTGAGAGAATTAATGAAACAATAAGAAGGTCTCCCTAAATCAAGAATTGTGTGAGATGTACGCATCGTTTTTAACTCGATGGCCATTGATTTGGTCTTTTTTGATGCAAATCAAATTAGAATGAATTAATAGGACTCCTAATCACCTCTTTCTTTGACAATTTTAGAGACCCAATGAAACAATAAGAAGGTCTCCGTAAATGAAGACTTGTGTGAGATGTACGCATGGTTTTGGACGCGATAGTCATGGATTTCTCCTTTTGACGCTAATCAAACTAGAACGAAGTAATACAACTCTTAATCACCTCTTTCTTTGTAAATTCGAAACAACCAATGAAATAATATGAAGGTCTCCCTACATGAAAACTTGTGTGAGATCTACGCATCGTTTTGGACTTGATAGTGACGTGATTGCTACTTTTGATACTAATTTCAACTAGAACAAAGTAATAGGACTCAAAATCACCTATATTTGGACAATTTTAGAGATCAATGAAATAAGAAGGTCTCCCTAAATGAAGACTTGTGTGAGATGTACGCATGGTTTTGGATGCGATAGTCATGGGTTTGTCCTTTTGACGCTAATCAAACTAGAACAAAGTAATACAACTCTTAATCACCTCTTTCTTTGTAAATTCGTAACAACCAATGAAACAATATGAAAGTCTCCCTAAATGAAGACTTGTGTGAGATCTACGCATCGTTTTGGACGCGATAGTGATGTGATTGCTCCTTTTGATGCTAATTTCAACTAGAACGAAGTAGTAGGACTCATAATCACCCATATTTTGACAATTTGAGAGACCTAATAAAACAATAAGAAGGTCTCCTTAAATGAAGATTTGTGTGAGATGTACGCATGGTTTTGGACGCGATAGTCATGGGTTTCTCCTTTTTAAAGCTAATCAAACTAGAACGAAGTAACACAACTCTTAATCACCTCTTTCTTTGAAATTTGAAACAACCATAGAAACAATATGAAGGTCTCCCTAAATGAAGACTTGTGTGAGATCTACGCATCGTTTTGAACGCGATAGTGATGTGATTGCTCCTTTTGATGCTAATTTCAACTAGAATGAAGTAATAGGACTCATAATCACCTATATTTTAACAATTTGAGAGAACTAATCAAACAATAAGAAGGTTTTCCAAAATGAAGACTTGTGTGAGATGTACGGATCGTTTGGAATGCACTAGTGATAGGATTGCACAATTTTTATACTAATCAAACTAGAACCAAGTCATAGGACTCATAATCACCTCTTGCTTTGACAATTTGAGAGAACCAATGAAACAATAAGAAGGTCTCCCTAAATCAAGACTTGTGTGAGATGTACACATCGTTTTTAACGCGATAGTATTTGATTTGGTCCTTTTGATGCTAATCAAATTAGAACGAATTAATAGAACTCCTAATCACCTCTTTCTTTAAAAATTTTAGAGAACCAATGAAACAATAAGAAGGTCTCCCTAAATGAAGACTTGTGTGAGATGTACTCATGGTTTTGGACGCGATAGTCATGGGTTTCTACTTTTTACGCTAATCAAACTAGAACGAAGTAATACAACTCTTAATCACCTCATTCTTTGTAATTCGAAACAACAATAGAAATAATATGAAGGTCTCCCTAAATGAAGACTTGTGTGAGATCTACGCATCGTTTTGAACGCGATAGGGATGTGATTGCTCCTTTTGAAGCTAATTTCAACTAGAACGAAGTAATAGGACTCATAATCACCTATATTTTGATAATTTTAGAAAACCAATTAAACAATAAGTTCTCCATAAATGAAGACTTGGGTGAGATGTACGCATGGTTTTGGATGCGATAGTCATAGGTTTCTTCTTTTGACGCTAATCAAACTAGAACAAAGTAATACAACTCTTAATCACCTCTTTCTTTGTAAATTCGTAACAACCAATGAAACAATATGAAGGTCTCCCTAAATGAAGACTTGTGTGAGATCTACGCATCGTTTTGGACGCGATAGTGATGTGATTGCTCCTTTTGATGCTAATTTCAACTAGAACGAAGTAGTAGGACTCATAATCCCCTATATTTTGACAATTTGAGAGAACTAATAAAACAATAAGAAGGTCTCCTTAAATGAAGATTTGTGTGAGATGTACGCATGGTTTTGGACGCGATAGTCATGGGTTTCTCCTTTTTAAAGCTAATCAAACTAGAACGAAGTAACACAGTCTGTTAATCACCTCTTTCTTTGTAAATTCAAAACAACCAATGAAACAATATGAAGGTCTCCCTAAATGAAGACTTGTGTGAGATCTACGCATTGTTTGGACGCTATAGTGATGTGATTGCTACTTTTAATACTAATTTCAACTTGAACGAAGTAATAGGACTCATAATCACCTATATTTTGACAATTTTAGAGAACCAATTAAACAATAAGGAATCCCTAAATGAAGACTTGTGTGAGATGTACGCAAGGTTTTGGAAGCGATAGTCATGGGTTTCTCCTTTTGACGCAAATCAAGCTAGAACGAAGTAATACAACTCTTAATCACCTCTTTCTTTGTAAATTCGTAACAACCAATGAAACAATATGAAGGTTTCCCTAGATGAAGACTTGTGTAAGATCTACGCAACGTTTTGGACGCGATAGTGGTGTGATTGCTCCTTTTGATACTAATTTCAACTAGAACGAAGTAATAGGACTCATAATCACCTATATTTGGACAATTTTAGAGAACCAATGAAATAATAAGAAGGTCTCCCTAAATAAAGACTTGTGTGAGATGTACGCATGGTTTTGGATGCGATAGTCATGGGTTTGTCCTTTTGACGCTAATCAAACTAGAACAAAGTAATACAACTCTTAATCACCTCTTTCTTTGTAAATTCGAAACAACCAATGAAACAATATGAAGGTCTCCCTAAATGAAGACTTGTGTGAGATCTACGCATCGTTTTGGAAGCGATAGTGATGTGATTGCTCCTTTTGATGCTAATTTCAACTAGAACGAAGTAATAGGACTCATAATCGCCTATATTTTGACAATTGAGAGAACTAATGAAACAATAAGAAGGTCTCCCTAAATGAAGACTTGTGTGAGATGTACGCATGGTTTTGGACGCGATAGTCATGGGTTTCTCCTTTTTAAAGTTAATCAAACTAGAACGAAGTAACACAGTCTCTTAATCACCTCTTTCTTTGTAAATTCGAAACAACCAATGAAACAATATGAAGGTCTCCCTAAATGAAGACTTGTGTGAGATCTACGCATAGTTTTGGACTCGATAGTGATGCGATTGCTCCTTTTGATGCTAATTTCAACTAGAATGAAGTAATAGGACTCATAATCACCTATATTTTGACAATTTGAGAGAACTAATCAAACAATAAGAAGGTCTCCGTAAATGAAGACTTGTGTGAGATGTACGGATCGTTTTGAATGCACTAGTGATAGGATTGCACCTTTTGATACTAATCAAACTAGAACGAAGTCATAGGACTCATAATCACCTCTTGCTTTGACAATTTGAGAGAACCAATGAAACAATAATAAGGTCTCCCTAAATCAAGACTTGTGTGAGATGTACACATCGTTTTTAACGCGATAGTATTTGATTTGGTCCTTTGATGCTAATCAAATTAGAACGAATTAATAGAACTCCTAATTACCTCTTTCTTTAAAAATTTTAGAGAACCAATGAAACAATAAGAAGGTCTCCCTAAATGAAGACTTGTTTGAGATGTACTCATGGTTTTGGACGCGATAGTCATGGGTTTCTGTCTGTCTACTTTTTACTCTAACAAACTAGAACAAAGTTAATACAACTCTTAATCACCTCTTTCTTTGTAATTCGAAACAAACCATAAAACAATATGAAGGTCTCCCTAAATGAAGACTTTGTGGTGAGATCTACGCATCGTTTTGAACGCGATAGTGATGTGATGCCCTTTTGAACTAAATTTCAACTAACGAAGTAATAGGACTATAATCACCTATATTTTGACAATTTAGAGAAACCAATGTAAACAATAAGGTCTCCATAAAGAAGACTTGTGTGAGATTACGCATGGATTTTTTTTTTTTTTGGATGCGATAGCTAGGTTGTCTTGCTTTTGACGCTAATCAAACTAGAACAAATTAATACAACTTCTATCCATCGTTCTTTGTAAATTCGTAACAACC
>JAINUT010002749.1:0-11320 GCA_020205555.1 Panax stipuleanatus
AAATTAGAATCAAAAGGGGCAAACCCATCACTATCGCATCCAAAATAATTCATAGATCTCACACAAGTCTTCATTTAGGGATACCTTCGTATTATTTCATTGGTTGTTTTAAATTTACAAAGAAATAGGTGATTAGAAGTTGTATTACTTCGTTCTAGTTTGATTAGCGTCAAAACGAGAAACCCATGACTATCTCGTTCAAAACCATGCGTACATCTCGCACAAGTCTTCATTTATGGAGACCTTCTTATTGTTTCATTAGTGCTTTAAAATTGTCAGAGAAAGAGGTGATTAGAAGTCCTATAACTTCGTTCTAGTTTGATTAGCATCAAAAGGAGCAATCCCATGACTATCGCGTTAAAAACGATGCGTACATCTCACACAAATCTTCATTCAAGGAGATCTTCTTATTGTTTCTTTGGTTCTCTAAAATTGTGAAAGAAAGAGGTGATTAGGAGTCTTATTACATCGTCCTAATTTGATTAGCATCAAAAGGAGCAATTCTATGACTATCGTATTAAAAACGATGCGTACATCTCACGCAACTCTCGATTTAGGGGAGACCTTCTTACTGTTTCATTGGATCTCTCAAATTGTCAAAGAAAGAGGTTATTATAAGTCCTATGAATTAGTTCTAGTTTGATTAGCATCAAAAGGAGCAATCCTATCACTAGTGCCTTCAAGACAATCTGTACATCTCACACAAGTCTTCATTTAGGGAGACCTTCTTAATGTTTCATTAGTTCTCTCAAATTGTCAAAATATAGGTGATTATGAATTCTATTACTTCGTTCTAGTTGAAATTAGGATCAAAAGGAGCAATCACATCACTATCGCGTCCAAAACGATGCTTAGATCTCACACAAGTCTTCATTTATGGAGACCTTCTTATTGTTTCATTAGTTTCCTAAAATTGAAAGAAAGAGGTGGTTAAGAGTCCTATTACTTTGTTTTAACTTGATTACCATCAAAAGGACTAATCCCATGACTATCGCGTTAAAACCGATGCGTATATCTCACACCACGTCTTGATTGAGGGAGAACTTCTTATTATTCCATTGGTTCTCTCAAATTGTCAAAGAAAGAGGTGATTATGAGTCCTATGACTTCGTTCTAGTTTGATTAGCATCAAAAGGATCAATCCTATCACTATAGCCTTCAAAACAATTCGTACATTTCACACAAGTCTTCATTTAAGGATATCTTCGTATTGTTTCATTATTTCGTTCTAATTGATTACCGTCGAAAGGAGTAATCCCATGACTATCGTTCAAATTTGATTACCGTCGAAAGGAGTAATCCCATGATTAAGAGTCCTATTACTTCGTTCTAATTTGATTACCGTCGAAAGGAGTAATCCCATGACTATCCCGTTAAAAATGATGCGTACATCTTACACCAAGTCTTGGCTTAGGGAGAACTTCTTATTATTTCATGGTTCTCTCAAATTTTAAAAAAGAGGTGATTATGAGTCCTATGACTTCGTTCTAGTTTGATTAGAATCAAAAGGATCAATCCTATCACTATAGCCTTCAAAACGATTCGTACATCTCACACAAGTCTTCATTTAAGGATATCTTCGTATTGTTTCATTAGTTCTCTGAATTGTCAAAATATAGATGATTATGAGTCCTATTACTTCGTTCTAGTTGAAATTAGAATCAAAAGGGGCAAACCCATCTATCGCTTCCAAAACGATTCGTAGATCTCACACAAGTCTTCATTTAGGGAGACCTTCTATTGTTTCATTGGTTGTTTCAAATTTACAAAGAAAGAGGTGATTAGAAGTTGTATTACTTCGTTCTAGTTTGATTAGCGTCAAAACGAGAAACCCATGACTATCTCGTTCAAAACCATGCGTACATCTCGCACAAGTCTTCATTTAGGGAGAGACCTTCTTATTGTTTCACTGGTGCTTTAAAATTGTCAAAGAAAGAGGTGATTAGAAGTCTATAACTTCGTTCTAGTTTGATTAGCATCAAAAGGAGCAATCCCATGACTATCGCTGTTAAAACTGATGCGTACATCTCACACAAGTCTTCATTTAAGGAGACCTTCTTATTGTTTCTTTGGTTCTCTAAAATTGTGAAGAAAGAGGTGATTAGGATGTCTTATTACTTCGTTCTAATTTGATTAGCATCAAAAGGAGCAATTCTATGACTATCGCGTTAAAAAACGATGCGTACATCTCACACAAGTCTTGATTTAGGGAGACCTTCTTACTGTTTCATTGGATCTCTCAAATTGTCAAAGAAAGAGGTGATTATAAGTCCTATGAATTAGTTCTAGTTTGATTAGCATCAAAAGGAGCAATCCTATCACTAGTGCCTTCAAGACAATCCGTACATCTCACACAAGTCTTCATTTAGGGAGACCTTCTTAATGTTTCATTAGTTCTCTCAAATTGTCAAAATATAGGTGATTATGAATTCTATTACTTCGTTCTAGGTGAAATTAGCATCAAAAGGAGCAATCACATCACTATCGCGTCCAAAACGATGCGTAGATCTCACAACAAGTCTTCATTTATGGAGACTTCTTATTTGTTTCATTGGTTTCCTAAAATTATGAAAGAAATGAAGGTGATTAAGAGTCCTATTACTTCGTTCTAATTGATTACCATCAAAAGGAGCTAATCCCATGACTCATCGCGTTAAAACGTGCTTACATCTCACACAACGTCTTGATTTAGGGAGAACTTCTTATTATTCATTGGTTCTCTCAAATTGTCAAAGAAAGAGGTGATTATGAGTCCTTATGACTTCGTTCAGTTTGATTAGCATCAAAAGGATCAATCCTATGACTATAGCCTTCAAAACGATTCGTACATCTCACACAGTCTTCATTTAGGATATACTTCGTATTGTTTCATTAGTTCTCTGAATTGTCAAAATATAGATGATTATGAGTCCTATTACTTCGTTCTAGTTGAAATTAGAATCAAAAGGGGCAAACCCATCACTATCGCTTCCAAAACGATTCGTAGATCTCACACAAGTCTTCATTTAGGGAGACCTTCATATTGTTTCATTGGTTGTTTCAAATTTACAAAGAAAGAGTTGATTAGAAGTTGTATTACTTCGTTCTAGTGTGATTAGCGTCAAAACGAGAAACCCATGACTATCTCGTTCAAAACCATGCGTACATCTCGCACAAGTCTTCATTTAGGAGACCTTCTATTGTTTCATTGGTGCTTTAAAATTGTCAAAGAAAGAGGTGATTAGAAGTCCTATAACTTCGTTCTAGTTTGATTAGCATCAAAAGGAGCAATCCATGACTATCGCGTTAAAAAGATGCGTACATCTCACACAAGTCTTCATTTAAGGAGACCTTCTTATTGTTTCTTTGGTTCTCTAAAATTGTGAAAGAAAGAGGTGATTAGGAGTCGTATTACTTCGTTCTAATTTGATTAGCATCAAAAGGAGCAATTCTATGACTATCGCGTTAAAAACGATGCGTACATCTCACACAAGTCTTGATTTAGGAGACCTTCTTACTGTTTCATTGGATCTCTCAAATTGTCAAGAAAGAGGTGATTATAAGTCCTATGAATTAGTTCTAATTTTGATTAAGCATCAAAAGGACAATCCTATCACTATGCCTTCAAGACAATCCGTACATCTCACAAGTCTTCATTTAGGGAGACCTTCTTAATGTTTCATTAGTTCTCTCAAATTGTCAAAATATAGGTGATTATGAATTCTATTACTTCGTTCTAGTTGAAATTAGCATCAAAAGGAGCAATCAACATCATCTATCGCGTCCAAACGATGCGTAGATCTCACACAAGTCTTTCATTTATGGAGACCTTCTTATTGTTTCATTGGTTTCCTAAAATTATGAAAGAAAGAGGTGATTAGAGTCCTATTACTTTCGTTATAATTGATTACCATCAAAAGGAGTAATCCCCACGGACACATCGCGTTAAAACGATGCGTACATCTCACACCAAGTCTTGATTTGAGGGAGAACTTCTTATTATTCATTGGTTCTCTCAAATTGTCAAAGAAAGAGGTGATTATGAGTCCTATGACTTCGTTCTAGTTTGATTAGCATCAAAAGGATCATCCTATCACTATAGCCTTCAAAACGATTCGTACATCTCACACAAGTCTTCATTTAAGGATACTTCGTATTGTTTCATTAGTTCTCTGAATTGTCAAAATATAGATGATTATGAGTCCTATTACTTCGTTCTAGTTGAAATTAGAATCAAAAGGGGGCAAACCCATCACTATCGCTTCAAAACGATTCGTAGATCTCACACAAGTCTTCATTTAGGGAGACCTCATATTGTTTCATTGGTTGTTTCAAATTACAAAGAAAGAGGTGATTAGAAGTTGTATTACTTCGTTCTAGTTTGATTAGCGTCAAACGAGAAACCCATGACTATCTCGTTCAAAACCATGCGTACATCTCGCACAAGTCTTCATTTAGGAGTACCTTCTTATTGTTTCATTGGTGCTTTAAAATTGTCAAAGAAAGAGGTGATTAGAAGTCCTATAACTTCGTTCTAGTTTGATTAGCATCAAAAGGAGCAATCCCATGACTATCGCGTTAAAAACGATGCGTACATCTCACACAGTCTTCATTTAAGGAGACCTTCTTATTGTTTCTTTGGTTCTCTAAAATTGTGAAAGAAAGAGGTGATTAGGAGTCTTATTACTTCGTTCTAATTGATTAGCATCAAAAGGAGCAATTCTATGACTATCGCGTTAAAAACGATGCGTACATCTCACACAAGTCTTGATTTAGGGAGACCTTCTTACTGTTTCATTGGATCTCTCAAATTGTCAAAGAAAGAGGTGATTATAAGTCCTATGAATTAGTTCTAGTTTGATTAGCATCAAAAGGAGCAATCCTATCACTAGTGCCTTCAAAACAATCCGTACATCTCACACAAGTCTTCATTTAGGGAGACCTTCTTAATGTTTCATTAGTTCTCTCAAATTGTCAAAATATAGGTGATTATGAATTCTATTACTTCGTTCTAGTTGAAATTAGCATCAAAAGGAGCAATCACATCACTATCGCGTCCAAAACGATGCGTTAGATCTCACACAAGTCTTCATTTATGGAGACCTTCTTATTGTTTCATTGGTTTCCTAAAATTATGAAAGAAAGAGGTGATTAAGAGTCCTATTACTTCGTTTCTAACTTGATTACCATCAAAAGGACTAATCCCATGACTATCGCGTTAAAAACGATGCGTACATCTCACACCACGTCTTGATTGAGGGAGAACTTCTTATTATTCATTGGTTCTCTCAAATTGTCAAAGAAAGAGGTGATTATGAGTCCTATGACTTCGTTCTAGTTTGATTAGCATCAAAAGGATCAATCCTATCACTATAGCCTTCAAAACGATTCGTACATCTCACACAAGTCTTCATTTAAGGATATCTTCGTATTGTTTCATTAGTTCTCTGAATTGTCAAAATATAGATGATTATGAGTCCTATTACTTCGTTCTAGTTGAAATTAGAATCAAAAGGGCAAACCCATCACTATCGCTTCCAAACGATTCGTAGATCTCACACAAGTCTTCATTTAGGGAGACCTTCATATTGTTTCATTGGTTGTTTCAAATTTACAAAGAAAGAGGTGATTAGAAGTTGTATTACTTCGTTCTAGTTTGATTAGCGTCAAAACGAGAAACCCATGACTATCTCGTTCAAAACCATGCGTACATCTCGCACAAGTCTTCATTTTGGAAGACTTTCTTATTGTTTCATTGGTGCTTTAAAATTGTCAAAGAAAGAGGTGATTAGAAGTCCTATAACTTCGTTCTAGTTTGATTAGCATCAAAAGGAGCAATCCCATGACTATCGCGTTAAAAACGATGCGTACATCTCACACAAGTCTTCATTTAAGGAGACCTTATTATTGTTTCTTTGGTTCTCTAAAATTGTGAAAGAAAGAGGTGATTAGGAGTCGTATTACTTCGTTCTAATTTGATTAGCATCAAAAGGAGCAATTCTATGACTATCGCGTTAAAAACGATGCGTACATCTCACACAAGTCTTGATTTAGGGAGACCTTCTTACTGTTTCATTGGATCTCTCAAATTGTCAAAGAAAGAGGTGATTATAAGTCCTATGTAATTAGTTCTAGATTTGATTAGCATCAAAAGGAGCAATCCTATCACTAGTGCCTTCAATACAATCCGTAACATCTCACACAAGTCTTCATTTAGGGAGACCTTCTTAATGTTTCATTAGTTCTCTCAAATTGTCAAAATATAGGTGATTATGAATTCTATTACTTCGTTCTAGTTGAAATTAGCAATCAAAAGGAGCAATCACATCACTATCGCGTCCAAAACGATGCGTAGATCTCACACAAGTCTTCATTTATGGAGACCTTCTTATTGTTTCATTGGTTTCCTAAAATTATGAAAGAAAGAGGTGATTAAGAGTTCTATTACTTCGTTCTAACTTGATTACCATCAAAAGGACTAATTCCATGACTATCGCGTTAAAAACGGTGCGTACATCTCACACCACGTCTTTATTTAGGGAGAACTTCTTATTATTTCATTGGTTCTCTCAAATTGTCAAAGAAAGAGGTGATTATGAGTCCTATGACTTCGTTCTAGTTTGATTAGCATCAAAAGGATCAATCCTATCACTATAGCCTTCAAAACGATTCGTACATCTCACACAAGTCTTCATTTAAGGATATCTTCGTATTGTTTCATTAGTTCTCTGAATTGTCAAAATATAGATGATTATGAGTCCTATTACTTCGTTCTAGTTGAAATTAGAATCAAAAGGGGCAAACCCATCACTATCGCTTCCAAAACGATTCGTAGATCTCACACAAGTCTTCATTTAGGGAGACCTTCATATTGTTTCATTGGTTGTTTCAAATTTACAAAGAAAGAGGTGATTAGAAGTTGTATTACTTCGTTCTAGTTTGATTAGCGTCAAAACGAGAAACCCATGACTATCTCGTTCAAAAACCATGCGTACATCTCGCACAAGTCTTCATTTAGGGAGACCTTCTTATTGTTTCATTGGTGCTTTAAAATTGTCAAAGAAAGAGGTGATTAGAAGTCCTATAACTTCGTTCTAGTTTGATTAGCATCAAAAGGAGCAATCCCATGACTATCGCGTTAAAAACGATGCGTACATCTCACACAAGTCTTCATTTAAGGAGACCTTCTTATTGTTTCTTTGGTTCTCTAAAATTGTGAAAGAAAGAGGTGATTAGGAGTCTTATTACTTCGTTCTAATTTGATTAGCATCAAAAGGAGCAATTCTATGACTATCGCGTTAAAAACGATGCGTACATCTCACACAAGTCTTGATTTAGGGAGACCTTCTTACTGTTTCATTGGATCTCTCAAATTGTCAAAGAAAGAGGTGATTATAAGTCCTATGAATTAGTTCTAGTTTGATTAGCATCAAAAGGAGCAATCCCTATCACTAGTGCCTTCAAAACAATCCGTACATCTCACACAAGTCTTCATTTAGGGAGACCTTCTTAATGTTTCATTAGTTCTCTCAAATTGTCAAAATATAGGTGATTATGAATTCTATTACTTCGTTCTAGTTGAAATTAGCATCAAAGGAGCAATCACATCACTATCGCGTCCAAAACGATGCGTAGATCTCACACAAGTCTTCATTTATGGAGACCTTCTTATTGTTTCATTGGTTTCCTAAAATTATGAAAGAAAGAGGTGATTAAGAGTCCTATTACTTCGTTCTAATTTGATTACCATCAAAAGGAGTAATCCCATGACTATCAGCGTTAAAAACGATGCGTACATCTCACACCAAGTCTTGATTTAGGGAGAACTTCTTATTATTTCATTGGTTCTCTCAAATTATCAAAGAAAGAGGTGTTTATGAGTCCTATGACTTCGTTCTAGTTTGATTAGCATCAAAAGGATCAATCCTATGACTATAGCCTTCAAAACGATTCGTACATCTCACACAAGTCTTCATTTAAGGATACCTTCGTATTGTTTCATTAGTTCTCTGAATTGTCAAAATATAGATGATTATGAGTCCTATTACTTCGTTCTAGTTGAAATTAGAATCAAAAGGGGCAAACCCATCACTATCGCTTCCAAAACGATTCGTAGATCTCACACAAGTCTTCATTTAGGGAGACCTTCATATTGTTTCATTGGTTGTTTCAAATTTACAAAGAAAGAGGTGATTAGAAGTTGTATTACTTCGTTCTAGTTTGATTAGCGTCAAAACGAGAAACCCATGACTATCTCGTTCAAAACCATGCGTACATCTCGCACAATTCTTCATTTAGGAAGACCTTTCTTATTGTTTCATTGGTGCTTTAAAATTGTCAAAGAAAGAGGTGATTAGAAGTCCTATAACTTCGTTCTAGTTTGATTAGCATCAAAAGGAGCAATCCCATGACTATCGCGTTAAAACGATGCGTACATCTCACACAAGTCTTCATTAAAGGAGACCTTATTATTGTTTCTTTGGTTCTCTAAAATTGTGAAAGAAAGAGGTGATTAGGAGTCGTATTACTTCGTTCTAATTTGATTAGCATCAAAAGGAGCAATTCTATGACTATCGCGTTAAAAACGATGCGTACATCTCACACAAGTCTTGATTTAGGGAGACCTTCTTACTGTTTCATTGGATCTCTCAAATTGTCAAAGAAAGAGGTGATTATAAGTCCTATGAATTAGTTCTAATTTGATTAGCATCAAAAGGAGCAATCCTATCACTAGTGCCTTCAAGACAATCCGTACATCTCACACAAGTCTTCATTTAGGGAGACCTTCTTAATGTTTCATTAGTTCTCTCAATTGTCAAAATATAGGTGATTATGAATTCTATTACTTCGTTCTAGTTGAAATTAGCATCAAAAGGAGCAATCACATCACTATCTCGTCCAAAACGATGCGTAGATCTCACACAAGTCTTCATTTATGGAGACCTTATTGTTTCATTGGTTTCCTAAAATTATGAAAGAAATAGGTGATTAAGAGTCCTATTACTTCGTTCTAACTTGATTACCATCAAAAGGACTAATCCCATGACTATCGCGTTAAAACGATGCGTACATCTCACACCACGTCTGATTGAGGGAGAACTTCTTATTATTCCATTGGTTCTCTCAAATTGTCAAAGAAAGAGGTGATTATGAGTCCTATGACTTCGTTCTAGTTTGATTAGCATCAAAAGGATCAATCCTATCACTATAGCCTTCAAACAATTGTACATCTCACACAAGTCTTCCATTTAAGGATATCTTCGTATTGTTTCATTAGTTCTCTGAATTGTCAAAATATAGATGATATGAGTCTATTACTTCGTTCTAGTTGAAATTAGAATCAAAGGGGCAAACCCATCACTATCGCTTCCAAAACGATTCGTAGATCTCACACAAGTCTTCATTTAGGGAGACCTTCATATTGTTCATTGGTTGTTTCAAATTTACAAAGAAAGAGGTGATTAGAAGTTGTATTACTTCGTTCTAGTTTGATTAGCGTCAAACGAGAAACCCATGACTATCTCGTTCAAACACCATGCGTACATCTCGCACAAGTCTTCATTTAGGGAGACCTTCTTATTGTTTCATTGGTGCTTTAAAATTGTCAAAGAAAGAGGTGATTAGAAGTCCTATAACTTCGTTCTAGTTTGATTAGCATCAAAGGAGCAATCCCATGACTATCGCGTTTAAAAACGATGCGTACATCTCACACAAGTCTTCATTTAAGGAGACCTTCTTATTGTTTCTTTGGTTCTCTAAAATTGTGAAAGAAAGAGGTGATTAGGAGTCTTATTACTTCGTTCTAATTTGATTAGCATCAAAAGGAGCAATTCTATGACTATCGCGTTAAAAACGATGCGTACATCTCACACAAGTCTTGATTTAGGGAGACCTTCTTACTGTTTCATTGGATCTCTCAAATTGTCAAAGAAAGAGGTGATATAAGTCCTATGAATTAGTTCTAGTTTGATTAGCATCAAAAGGAGCAATCCTATCACTAGTGCCTTCAAAACAATCCGTACATCTCACACAAGTCTTCATTTAGGGAGACCTTCTTAATGTTCATTAGTTCTCTCAAATTGTTCAAAATATAGGTGATTATGAATTCTATTACTTCGTTCTAGTTGAAATTAGCATCAAAAGGAGCAATCACATCACTATCGCGTCCAAAACGATGCGTAGATCTCACACACAGTTCTTCATTTATGGAGACCTTCGTATTGTTTCCATGGGTTTCCTAAATTATGAAAGAAAGAGCGAGGTGATTAAGAGTCCTATTACTTCGTTCTAACTTTGTATTACCCTCAACAGGACTAATTCCCATGACATATCGCGTTATAAAAACGATTGCTACCATCCTCACAGCCACGGTCTTGCATTGAGGGAGAACTTCTTATATTTCCATTGGTTTCTCTCAAATTGTCAAAGAAAGGAATGGTGATTATGGTCCTATGACTTTCGTTTCTAGTTTGTATTAGCATCAAAAGAATTCCAATCCTATCACTATTAGCCTTCAAAACGATTCGTTACATTCTAACCAAGTCTTATTTAAAGGGTATCCTTCGTATTCGTTTTCATTAGTTTCTCTAATTGTCAAAATATAGATGATTATGAGTCCTATTACTTCGTTCTAGTTGAAATTAGAATCAAAAGGGGCAAACCATCACTATCGCTTCCAAAACGATTCGTAGATCTCACAAGTCTTCATTTAGGGAGACCTTCATATTGTTTCATTGGTTGTTTAAATTTACAAAGAGAGGTGATTAGAAGTTGTATTACTTCGTTCTAGTTTGATTAGCGTCAAAACGAGAAACCCATGACTATCTCGTTCAAAACCATGCGTACATCTCGCACAAGTCTTCATTTAGGGAGACCTTCTTATTGTTTCATTGGTGCTTTAAAATTGTCAAAGAAAGAGGTGATTAGAAGTCCTATAACTTCGTTCTAGTTTGATTAGCATCAAAAGGAGCAATCCCATGACTATCGCGTTAAAAACGATGCGTACATCTCACACAAGTCTTCATTTAAGGAGACCTTCTTATTTCTTTGGTTCTCTAAAATTGTGAAAGAAAGAGGTGATTAGGAGTCTTATTACTTCGTTCTTTGATTAGCATCAAAAGAGCAATTCTGACTATCGCGTTAAAAACGATGCGTACATCTCACACAAGTCTTGATTTAGGGAGACCTTCTTACTGTTTCATTGGATCTCTCAAATTGTCAAAGAAAGAGGTGATTATAAGTCCTATGAATTAGTTCTAGATGATTAGCATCAAAAGGAGCAATCCTATCACTAGTGCCTTCAAGATAATCCGTACATCTCACACAAGTCTTCATTTAGGGA
>JAINUT010002746.1:0-45708 GCA_020205555.1 Panax stipuleanatus
TATAGCGAAAAGACTATTTTACCCTTACTCTGTCGAGCCTATAAATAGAAACTCATTTCTTCATTATTTCTCACCAATTCACTAAAGCTATAGAGAGAGAAAGTATAAAGAGAATAAGAGAGAAAGAAGAAGAGTATTCTACTATTACGCTAGTGCAGTCTCCAAATTTTAAGGTAAGGGGTATTATTTCTTTCGTATTCATGAAGAGAGTTATTTTATTTCAATACTCGTAAGGGTTGTTATTCCATTCTTTATTATTCTGTTGGAATAACCTGTCTAGGCAGACTACCGCATGCATGGTGAAATCCTGTTGTTATTCTATTCTTTATTATTCTGTGGGAAAACCTGTCTACGCGGACTACCGCATGCTTGGTGAATAACCCTTCGTATTCAGTTGTTATTAAATTATGAAAAATCTTTCTGAGTACACTACTGCCAGACGGGTGAAAATTCAATTGCAGTTTCGTATATTGTTTCATTTCAGATTCCTAACTCTAAACTTACTACGATAAGTATTGCTTCTATAATTCCTGAAATGATCAGATATTACTTGAGTTTTGCGCTTCATCTAATATTATTTCACTGGAATATTGGTCTGAACTTTCTTGTGAAATTTTTATCTTTTCATATCGAGTTACTATTCACGAGTTACTATTTATGGGGTACTATTTCCGATAAAAAAATATATTTTTTTCTTCTAAATCATCTTTGATTGGATCCAGGTTTTGATCTTCATTCTTGAACTCTGGATAAATTCTCTAATATTTGTCATTTATCTTACTAGATCCGTTATTCGTATTATTTTTTATCATCCTCAGTTCTAAATGGTGATATAACTGAATATCTTTGGCCTGTAGTGCAAAGATGAATAATTACGTGATGAATATCTTTGGCCTGTGGTGCAAAGATGAATGATTACCTGATGAATATCTTTGGCCCGTAGTGCAAAGATGGACAGGTATTGAGATGAACATGACCAACTGATGATACAAATGAATATCTTTGGCCCGTAGTGCAAAGATGGATATTTGATTCAAGATGTATATTGATTGATGTTACAGAGATAAAATATTGATGATGGACTTTTAAATCAAAGAAGATATTAGACATCATTCTCAACTTAACTCTTCTAATGAATTGTTATTTTCGCTGTGAATATTGACCTAAAACTTGTTGTCCATAATATTTTGTCTGATTTATTGAAGGCTAACGATAATTTGTTTTTCATTATCTTAGTCATAATATTCTTTACTGGGCTAGTTGAGCTCACCCTTTTCTTCCATTGTTCTCTTCAGGAAATGAGAATATAGCGGGTACTAGTCGGGGAATGGAGTGATGGTCCGAGTTAGAGCTGTAGAAGCCCTCACTATTTTTATTAAAGATAGTGTGATAATAAATGTAATGAGGACTTAGTTTGAATAGTTAATATTTTCTACATGTCTGTATTGACACTCACAGTTGTGTGGTCGTATTTTGCACGACCGTATGATATGAAAGATTGTATTTGAATTTTATTGAGTGTATTTGGCGACTCAAATGGGTTGAGTATTGAACCTATTTTGGGGGAGGTCATATTCAGTCCTAGCTCGTAGCTAGAATCCTCCCATTTATATCATCCTAGGTTCTAGAAGGTTAATAAACACATAACACAGTATATAATTCTTTAAACTAATTTTTTGGACAATTCGATTTTTCGGGTTGTCACAGTTACTCAGTGGATAGATTGCACAATATTCCAATAGGAGGATTGTTAGACTTTATGGTACTCCGTGCCTATTATTTCAGATCAGGACCCACGGTTCACTTCACGATTTGGAAAGGGTTTCAATGAGCTTGGGGCACTCGACTCAACTTTAGTACTTCTTTCCATTCGCAAACTGATGGGAATTCGAGCAAACTATTCAGACGTGGAGGACATGTTGAGGTCTTGTGCGCTTGATGTGGTCAGGTAATTAGGATGATTATTTGAGCCTAGTTGAGTTTGCGTATAACAACAGTTGGCATACAAGTATTTGGATGACTCTGTTTGAGGCGTTGTACAGTAAGAAGTGTCGGGCACCAACTTGTTGGGATGAGGTTGGCGAGAGGGCCATAGAAGGGCCTTAGTTAAGACTACGGTCGTGGGGTTCAGTCTTCAGTTCAGCCTATGATTGGTCTGGTCTAGTCCACGATCTGTGAGTACATCTACGATCGTGGTGTTCCGTTTATGGCTCGGTCTATATCCAGCCTGGTCTACTCCACGATTTATGAATAAGTCCACGATCGTGGGGTTCAGTCTATGATTTGG
Source organism: Panax stipuleanatus (assembly GCA_020205555.1). NCBI lineage: Eukaryota > Viridiplantae > Streptophyta > Magnoliopsida > Apiales > Araliaceae > Panax > Panax stipuleanatus. The sequence continues at coordinate 2,288 of JAINUT010002746.1, forward strand.
TTCATAGTTGGCCTGGACTACTCCACGATCTTAATAAGTCTACGATCGTGTTTCCAAAAATCAACCAAAGGTCTTGATCTAATGTTTGGACTCCACGATCTGCAGAGTCAGTCTGCTATTTTCGAAACCAACATAAGGTTTTGGTCTGGTGTTGGACTCCACGGTCTGTAGAATCAGTCTGCTATTTCCAAAACCAACCTAAAATCTTGGTCTGGTGTTGGACTCCACGATCTGTAGAGTCAATCTGCTATTTTTGAAACCAACCTAAGATCTTGGTCAGGTGTTAGACTCCACAATCTACAGAGTCAGACTGTGATCGTGGTGTAAGTTTACCATTATTGGTTATCACTTCTACAATCGGAGACTAAGGCATAGAACCCAGGTTGAACTGGTCTCCAATTTAATACATGCAGATTAATGGGTGTATGGGTAAATGAATGACTTTGGCTATAGCACCACCACATTAATTCAAATTAACACATTTCCTTATTTATACTAGAGTCTGGACGTAAGTTCACTGCTAGCCTTCATAGTCTATATTATTTATTAGTATATAGTATCATATTACTCTTTCACTGCTGATATGGTTTTAAATTCATCTTAGTATGATATGTTATACTTCCTTTTTGTTCGATTTATGTTGTTCTCATAAAAACTCTCACTAGCATGCATATTACTTTCTAACTGACTTGCAGAAGGTTAAATTAACATAAGGTCAAAGGGATGTGTACCTCTTGACTTTTTCCTTCTAGTGATAAACACTTGGGTAGTTACTGACTGATCCCTTCCTTCCTCTCTCCTCTGCCCTCCGAACTGCAAGAGTTCCTCTTGGGAACTACATATCTCTCAACTCACTCTATTGTTCTTTCTATTGCAGAGTAAATAATTCTATTAATCTTTATAAGATGAAAAAGGGCCTTTATTTATAAGCTTCTGTCCAGACTTTGGTCATTACCCAACGGTAAAAGTGGAGTTGGTGAAAAGTTTCTACCAACCAACACTATTCATAGTACTACTAGCCATTGGGCTACACCATCATTGCCCCCATATAGGTCTTGCTTGTTAGCTTTTCTAAGGCACAAAAATCAACACTCTTAGGCCATGGGAGGTTCGGTTGGGAGGGGTGCATTACCCCTAAGTCACATTTTATTTTCTTTTGTACACATGCTGGCATACATGTCTCTTATACGTATATATACTTATATACCTACTCCCACATATAAACTTACATATACATGTATATAAATACATATATATCTACTATCGATATATATACATTAGCTATTCTCAAGTTAATTTAAATTGGGCTAAACACATATACTATTATACTAATTTTATTGGGCTACCAATTCATATCTATTGGACTCCAAACTAAAACACTCGGTCACTAGCACTTGAAATTAAGCCATATTGGGCTTAATATAATCATGGGTTCAATATCTTATTAAATCCTCCTTTAACTAATTCCATTAAGAAATTAATTATGTCACACAAGGCAAAACACTTAAGCTTAATTAAGCTTATTATCATCATCAATATATTTCTTAATCATTTCATACTCGATTTAATTTATTCCATTATTAATCACATGGCACATATATATATACACACTTGCACACAAATAATAGCAATTACCTTTATTTAAATTCCAAATTTATTTATAAAATTCTCGGGTATTATAGCCCCCACCAAGCTGAAAGGGATAATGAAGGAGTTGTTCGCAAGGAAACAACCCCTCATAATGGTTAAGAATAGACAACTCAAAATGCGATCTCTCTCTGCCAAATCCTCTGGGAAAGGTTGGCGCAAGGTGCCTCGGGTATGATTAATACTCAAAGGTCCCAAGTGAATACTACAGGCCTTGAAGGCCAGCTCTTATAAAGAAAGTCCCAAAAGGGCACGAATAACTACTGGAGTAATATTAGCCTCCAAAGGCACTCTATCTCTAGAGAACTCCATGCCAGTGATATACTGCCAGTCCACCGATGTCATCACGACTTCACAGTCCAGCAGATGAAGAGACTGACTCTGATGAAACCATCTCTCTGACAAAGCGCAGAGATAACCCCACGGACAACGGCAGGGAGCAATGGTAAAGAATGGAACTAGTCCCTAAGAATGTACCCAAGCCCAATAATCGGCATGAGGGGACTTATAAAAAGAGAAGGCACTAAACCAATTCCCCTCGGCTGGGAGAACTCGGGAACCTACATATCATCAAAGTTTAAAAACGACATTCTCCAAGAATGGTAAATTAATGAAAATCAATGAAAAAATCTCTTGTACCTTGTTCGCATGTAAGTGAACGGATTGGTGGCGGCTCAAGTCAGTGCCCAACAAATCAGGAAAAACCACCTGCATACGAGGGAGGAATTGGCGATCAGCGGGCTGAGGTGGAACCTTGGGATCAGAAAGATCGCCCTCCTCATAGGGCAAACCACTCTTATCAACTCCAATAAGACGAATCACTGACTCAGTGAGATGGAGAACCTGACGGGTAACCCGCGGAGCGGGAACATCCGAAGCAAGCCTCCGAAGCAGGCCTCCAAAGGCAAACCCTAGATGAAGCCCTATGAGAAGAAAAGCTATTGGGTCTATCAAAATCCATACCTAGACAACAAAACCATGGAGTTCACAATAAGACCAGGTATGTCCCTATCCTGTCCTATTTAAATCTGCATTTGCGAATAGCCTAGAGACAATAGATTTTTAGGAATATAACTTTGGGTCATAGCATCATGTATGTCCTGCACGCGCCCTAATAGATGGTTACATCATTTTAAAGTTCATCCTAGCATAACTAAGCATGCATATAAGATCCTATCATCTAACTCTTGAAAAAATTTCACCAGAGTTCCCTCTATAAAATGGACTATCCACATACACGTAGGCATGCATTAAACAGCCGTTTATAGGTATACAATCATAACTCAATAAGCACATATGAATTTTAAACAATTGTCTAACGCATTGTCAAGATTCATGCTTAAAAAACTATTAAAATTAAATTTCTTGCATCTGAGCGGTCCATATGATGATACATAAGTATGCATTACATTAAAACATGTCTATCAAGCTATTGATGCATACTTTGTTAATACATTGTGTTTAATGAAGAAAAAGCGGTAAAACATTAACAAAAACATAAAAGAAGGGAGTGTATACATTATCTCTAGTGCTCTGAACAATTGTACGATGACGGAATGCTCAAAATCAAGCCCCAAGTGAGTAGATCTGAGAAAAAACTTAGAAATTGCAGAGAGAATGCAAGAAAACTTGGGAAGAATGAAGGAAAATGAGCCTGCCTGAGGGGGTAAGACCACCCATGGCCAGCCGCGGATACATCTGCGGACTGGACCATGGTGAGTCCCACCACTCTCCTTTTGGTAAAATTCAGGTCAAAACGAGTCATCTCAAGTCCAGAAAAGGGTGTTCACCTAGAAAGGTACCCATTCAGCTCATTTTCGGACCATAAAACCTTTAAAAAGTCATAAAATTAATAAAAATCAAGGGAAACCAGGGATCCTGGTGCAAAGCGACCAGAAATCCAAGAAATTATTATTAACCTTTTTGATCATCAAATCACCTGTCGAAATTAATACTTGACAAGGGAATCGGCAACAAACCCCGATGATATATTTAATGTTTTAGAGTCTATCTCCAACGAAGGCATCGACAATGCCCGATGGTTTAATTCGTTGAAGTTTATCTCCAGTGAAGGCATCTGCAATGCCCGATGGTTTAATACGTTGAAGTCTATCTCCAGTGAAGGCATCGACAACGCCCAATGGTGCAATCTATTGAAGTCTATCTCCAGCGAAGGCACTGACAATGTCCGGTGGTGCAATCCGTTGAGTCTATCTCCAGAGAAGGCATCGGCAACACTCGATGGTTTAATCTGTTGAAGTCTATCTCCAGCGAAGGCATCGACAACGTTCGATGGTGCAATTCGTTGAAGTCTATCTCCAGCGAAGGCATCAGCAACACCCGATGGTGCAATCCATTGAAGTCTATCTCTAGCGAAGGCATCGGCAACGCCCGATGCTGTAATTTGTTAGAGTCTATCTCCAGTGAAGGCACTGGCAATGCCCGGTGGTGAAATCTATTAGATTCTATCTCTAGCGAAGGCACCGACAATTCCCGATGGTGCAATCCATTAGAGTCTATCTCCACCGAAGGCATCTGTGATGCCTGGTGGTGTAATCCATTAAAGTCTATCTCCAGCAAAGGCATCGGCAATACCTAATGGTGTAATCTGTTTAATTCTATCTCCAACGAAGGTATCGACAACGCCCGATGATTTAATCTGTTGAAGTCAATCTTCAGTGAAGGCACCAGCAATGCCTGGTGGTGTAATCCGTTAGAGTCTATCTCCAGCGAAGGCATTAGCAACATCCGATGATTTAATCGGTTAAATTCTGTCTCCAACAAAGGCCTCGGTAGTAATACCCGATGACAGCAGTATAACAATCTTTTTCCCCAATATACGAGAGTGATCCTTTAAAGTTTTAACACTTATATATCACTTCATACTTTACACATGGCATTGCATCATTAGATATACCTTGTCATGCATCAAGTGTCTAGTAGTCTTTGTCATTTTCATTCCATTACATTATATAAACATGACAAAGAGGGGCATCTGTAGACACTCAAAATTTCTCTTTCCTTGAACTAACCTTACAAGAGGGTAACAACATAATTTCACCTCGGAGACAACCCCGAGGGAGGGCAAAGGCATGATTTCACCCCGAAGACAACCCCGTGAAGAAATTAAAATGCAACAACGCCCACACACAATGTCGTCCGAACGAGGATCGCAAAGCTGAGGAAAAGGCCACAAGAACAACCACAACGAACTTCGAACTGCGAATTACGTAAGACGAGCCAGTTGACTACCATCGGGAACCGGAAGATACCCAGGCCTTTAACAGGTAGCCAACAGCTCATTTGAAAAAAAAAGAAGTTAGAGAGAGAAACTCAGATGTAGAGAGAAAGGCTTGGGTTTGATATTCTAACACTAAATTTGGGTTTAATCTACCACATATATCATATATCTCATACACTTTGAGTTATAAAGCTTATTTTTTGAATCCCAGGAGGCTTGTATTATCATTCTCCAAGGTGAAAAGTCGAATATTTGGTCATTTTCTTTATAAATCTTATTATAACTGTAGATCTATTTAAATATAGTGTTTATCTATAGTTTATGTGACGTCCCCAAAATAGGTCCACACAACTCATTTTGATTTGCCAAATACATACTACAAAATCCAGATACAAATCTTCCTATTTACAACTATAAAATTGTCGTGCAAAATACGACCACACAAACTGTGTGTTTCAATACAAACATTGTGTTGGATATAATATGAAAATATCCACACTCAAATTAAGTCCTCATTACAATTATTGACACACTATTTTACAAAATAGTGAGGACTACCATAGCACTATCTTAGATCATTACTACACTCCCCAACTAGTCCCAGTGACACTCTCATTTCCTGAGAAGAACAATGGAACCAAAAGAAAAAGGGTGAGCTCAACTAGCTCAGTAAAGAATATTATGACTAAGATAATGAAGAATAAATTATCGTTAGCCTTCAACAATAATAAATCAGATAAAATATTATGAACAACAAGTTTTAGATCAACAACTACAGCGAAAATAGCAATTCATTAGAAGAGTCAAGCAGAGAATTATGTCTACTATATTCTACGAGTTAGAGGTCCATCAGAAATATTTTATCCCTGTAACACCAATCAATAATTATGCAAGTCAATATTTTATCTTTGCACTATGGGCCAAAGATATTCATTTGTATCACCAATGGTCATGATTATGCCAAACACTTGTCCATCTATGCACTACGGGCCAAAGAGGACTTTCACCACAAACCTTTGCCTGTAACATTAAAGGTCATGATTATACCAATACATAATTCCTAGTCATAATCATATCAATCAACAGTCTATCTATGCACTACGGGCCAAAGATGACTTTTCATCACAAATTTAAGCATGAGGATTATGACAATGATATAAAGAATGAATCCAGTGAGATCAAGGATAAATATTAGAGATTTATAATTCAATTTATCCAGAGTTCAAGAATGTCCAAATTGTCAACATGAAGATCAAAACATGGATTCAATTTCAAGAATAAGATTTATAAAAGATAACTTGGACAAAGAAAAGAAAATTTAATTTCGTTGTGAATAGTACTCATGAATAGTACTGTATGAATAGTACCCCGAATGAATAGTATCCCGACATGAAAAGATTAAAAGTTCAGACCAATATTTCAGTGAAATGTTATTAGATGGAGCGCAAACTATTAAGGATATTCTACTAATTTTAGGGATATTCTACTAATTTCAGGGATTTTCACCATTTAATAATAAGGTTATGGAAACAAACAATAATTTCGTACCATAAATGGAGAAATATGAAAGAAAATGATATCCCTTGACGAGTACAAAAGAAATGATATCCCATACGAGTATGAAAGAATATACGAAACTACAAATGAATTTTCACCTGTCATGCGGTAATCCGCGTAGACAGATCATTTCTATAACTTAATAAAGAATGAATACAAAGGGTTATTCACCATGCATGCTGTGACGCCCCTAAAATAGGTTCACACAACCCATTCTGAGTTGCCAAATACATGGTACAAAATTCAAATACAAACTTCCTGTTCATAATTATTAAACTGTCGTGCAAAAATGACAAAACATAATCTGTTAGTTTTAATACAAATATTGTCTCGTAGACAATATCCAAACTCAAATAAAGTCCTCATCACAATTATTGTCACACTATTTTACAACATAGTGAAGACTTCTATCATAACTATCTTGGATCATTACTCCACTCCCCGACTAGTCCCAGCTACACTTTCATTTCATGAGAAGAACAATGGAACCAAAAGGAAAAGAGTGAGCTCAACTAGCCCAGTAAAGAATATTATGACTAAGATAATGAAGAAAAAATTATCTTTAGCCTTCAACAATAATAAATCAAATAAAATATAATGGACAACAAATTTTAGATCAACAACTGCAACGAAATAGCAATCTATTAGAAGAGTCAAGTAGAACATGATGTCTACTATCTTCTATGGTTTAAAAGTCTATCATCAATATTTTATCCCTGTAACATCAATCAATAAATATTTCAAATCAATAATTTATCTTTTACAGTACGGGCCAAAGATATTCATTTGTATCACCAAGGGTCATGATCATGCCAAACACCTGTCCATCTTTGCACTACGGGCCAAAGATATTCATCAATCAACAGTTCATCTTTGCACTACGGCCAAAGATAACTTTAACCACAATTTAAGTCTGAGAATTATGACAATGATATAAAAAAAGAATCCAGTGAGATCAAGGATAAATATTAGAGATTAATTTATCCAGAGTTTAAGAATCTCCAAATTGTCAACATGAAGATCAAAATATGGATTCAATTTCAAGAATAAGATTCATAAAAGATAACTTGGACAAAGAAAAGAAAATTAAATTTTGTTGTGAATAGTACTCATGAATAGTACCGTATCAATAGTACCCATGAATAATACCATATGAATAGTACCCATAAATAGTACCGTATGAATAGTACCCATAAATAGTACCGTATGAATAGTACCCAAGATGAATAGTACCCTGACATGAAAAAAATAATATTTAATCAGAAAGTTCATACCAATATTTCAGTGAAATGATATTAGATGAAGCGCAAACTTTAAGGAATTTCTAATCATTTCAAGAATTATAGAAGCAATACTTACCATAGTAAGTTTAAATTTAGGAATATGAAATGAAATAATATCACTTACATAATATGGAGTATTAAAGAAAATGATATCCCTTACGAATATTGAAATAAAATAATATCCTTTACGAATATTGAACGAAAATAATATTTTTTACCTTAATAGAAAATTAGATTTGACTGGTATACCGGATATTATTCTGAGAAAATCTTGCACTATAAACTATACTCAAAGTATCCTTATACTCAAAAGAAATACTCACAATATTGCAGTATGAACACTTGTATTTTTGGTGTTTTAGGATGAAGGGTTACCTCCCCTTTTATAGTGCAATCTCGGAGGAAAAATCAAATGAGCTTGCATAACTTTGCCTAACCTTTCTCTTTCTCCACCTAAATTTCTTTCTTTCTTTCTTTCTTTGCCTAAACTTCATTTCTTATTGGTTGAGGGCCCACACATTTAGAAAATATGATTTGCAGGAGAAGTATTCCACCCATTTGAAAAGGAGAAGTGCACGGAATTGTTTTGAAAAAAAAGAATTCCAATTCAAATTGCTAACCTCCACCCCATTTGATCACATGCTTATATATTATAATAATATTACTATTTAAACAATTATAATTTTTTAAATTATAATAATATATTTGAATGAATATTTTATAGGAGGAGGTAATTATAATTTCATAAAAAAATATGCCGAACTTTCAACAAATATCTCATGCTAAATTCCTCCATTTATAAAATTGAACTAATATTTATCATTAATTATCATATTTTTATTCATCAATTATTATTCACAATTAATATTATAGAATCACAATATCGACAATCAGGTCGTTCCTAGGAAAGAGGGGGTTTTTCGATAAGGAGTTATCCTTATTGACGCGCAATTATATAACCTAACCCCTTTCCTTGACAGAACTTTCTAGACATTGTCAATAATGCTATCGAATAATATCATTTAAATAATATGAGTTACTGTGTTGTGATAATTATTAATTTAATAATATAAAATATTATGCAGATGTTACTGTAACAATTATTGAATCAATAATTGAGATACTATGCAACAACTACTGTAGCAATTATTGAATATTGAGTGACTTCTTACGTAAGAATCAATAATCGGAGATACTGTGCAAAATCTCATACTACTGTAGAATAACTCGTATTAATGTACTTTTTTATCACAAGGTATTTCAACAGTTTAACAGTAAAAGTTTTGCCGTTATTTTTATAAAAAAGTTATTTTTGCCGCTTTCTATATCCGACAGTTATTCCGTTGTGTGGTCCACCAATGATTGCGCCGTTGTACGAATATTCTCCGATAAAAATAATATTCCCCGACCAAATGAATATTTTATGACAACTTGCTTACTTTTTAAATTTTGCACAAATCACCCATAACTATAACATTTATTAAATTATCACCTTACTAGTTAGAATAATATTTAGAGAAAATTAAATCTTTATTCATAAAAAGTTGGGGTCTTACAACCTCCCTTCCTTATAAAATTCCATCCTCGAAATTGATGTACGTACCTGGTCTTTCGAAGAGGTGAGGATACCTTGCTTTCATTTCAGATTCTAACTTTTAGGTCATTTCCTCAATATCATAGTTTCTCCATAAAACTTTGACTTGAGGTATAACCTTTAAGCGTAGAATATATTCCTTTTTATCCAAGATCTTGACAAGTACCTCCTCATACGTTAAATCCTCTGCTATCTCGTCTAGTTCTAGTTCAATAATGTGGTTTGGGTCTTCCACATATTTACATAGCATGGATATGTGAAAAATATTATGAACACGAGACATGCTTGGCGATAAGGCGAGTCAGGCCACAGTTCCTACTCGATCGAGGATTTTAAATGGACCAATAAATCGTGGGTTGAGCTTTCCTCTCTTTTTGAATCTCGTAACTCCTTTTCATGGAGCAACACGTAACAATACATGGTCTCCGACATTAAATTCCGCATCCCTTTGATAAAGATCAGCGTAACTCTTTTGTTAATCTTGTGTTATTTGTATACATTGATCATTTGAATCTTTTTCGTAGTCATGCGTACCAACTCTGGTCCCAACAATGTTGCTTCACCCACCTCATCCCAGAACACAAGAGAACGACACTTTCGTCCATACAATGCCTCGAATGGAGTCATGCCTATACTTGCTTGATAACTGTTGTTGTAGGAGAATTCCACTAATGGTAAGTACTTGTCCCAACTTCCTTTGAAGTCTAGAACGTAGAGCCTCAATAGATCTTCAAGAGTTTGAATAGTCCTTTCCTATTGCCTGTCCGTCTTAGGATGATATGCAAAACTGAATCGTAAATCCGTGCCCATAGCTTCCTGCAAGCTGACCCAAAATCGTGAAGTGAATCTAGGGTCTAGATCAAAAACTATGGATACTGGCATACCATGCAGTCTTACAATCTCATTTATATACATACGAGCAAGACGTTCAAGTGGATAAGTTTCTCGTATAGACAAGAAATGAGTAGACTTGGTTAATCTATCGACAATGACCCAAATTGCATCTATACCTTGAGAAACCTTGGGAAGTCCCATAACGAAATCCATGTTGATGTGCTCCCACTTCCATTCTAGAATTTCAAGTGGTTGCATTGGACCTTTCGGCACTTGATGCTTTGCCTTGACACGTTGACACGTTAAACACCTTGAGATAAACTCTGTGATTTCTCTCTTCATATTGCTCCACCAAAATGTATGTCGAAGATCACGATAGGATGGATTGCAAACGGTGTGTTGTGTACCTCCATCATAGTTTTATACTTCAAATCAGAGTCGTTAGGAACACAAAGTCTAGAGTTGAATCGAAGTATCCCTTCCTCGTCGATTCTTGCTTCTGGAATAGCACCTTCTTCTTCATATTCATCAGCTCCGGGTCTGTAGCTTGGGCAGCTTTAACTTTGTCGATTAAAGTATGTTCTACGTGTATATTTGTCATCTTCACGTTGGTCCCTGGAGACTTTAACTCTATCTCCATCCTTTGTAAGTCATACAAAATGGGCCTTTGTGTTGACAATATAGCACTCGCACCTACATATGATCTTTTACTCAACGCATCAGCTACCACGTTCGCTTTTCCAGGATAGTATTGAATGGTATGGTCGTAATCTTTCACCAGCTCAAGCCAATGTCGTTGCTGCATGTTGAGTTCCTTTTGAGTGAAGAAATATTTAAGGCTCTTATGATCTGTATAGATCTCCACTTTCTCCGCATACAGGTAGTGTCTCCAGATCTTTTGCGCGAAAACGACTGTTGCCAACTCTAGATCATGAGTAGGATAATTCCTCTCATATTCTTTTAGTTGTCGTGAGGCATAGGCTATGACTTTCCTATGTTGCATGAGAACACATCCTAAACCTCTGCTTGAAGCATCGTTGTAGATGACAAATCCCTCCGAACTTAGTGGTATTATCAGAATAAGAACTGAAAAGAGTCTCCTCTTGAGCTCTTGGAAGCTCTTCTCACATTCCTCGCTCCATCAGAATTTGTATCTTTTTGAGTTAGCTGAGTTAATGGAGTGGTAACTCGAGAAAATCCTTCCACGAATCTCTGATAATAACCAGCTAAGCCCAGAAAACTACGTATTTCGGTTACTGACTTAGGTTGCTCCCAACTTTGTATTGCTTCAATCTTTGTCGGGTCAACTGATATTCCATTTTTTGATATCACGTGCCCAAGGAATGCTACTTCCTTAAGCCAGAACTCACATTTCTTCAACTTGGGATATAGCTTGTTTTCATGAAGCTTTTGGAGTATCAGCCTCAAGTGTTGCTCATGATCTTCACGGCTTTTGGAGTAAATGAGGATGTCATCAATAAAGAAAACTACAAAATGATCCAAATATTCCTTGAATACTAGGTTCATCATATCCATGAAGGCAGCAGGAGCATTAGTCAATCCAAAAGACATGACTAAGAATTCATAATGTCCGTATCGAGTTTGAAGGCAGTCTTTGGAATGTCATCAGTTTTAATCTTTAACTGATGATATCTAGAATGAAGATCGATCTTTGAGAAGAATTTAGCACCTTGCAACTGGTCAAACAAGTCATCAATGCGAGGTAACGGGTACCTATTTTTGATCGTGACATAGTTTCAACTCCCTATAGTCAATGCAAAGTCGCATACTCCCATCTTTCTTCTTTACGAATAAAACAGGAGCACCCCAAGGCGATGTACTAGGACGAATGAAACCAATGTCTAACAACTCATGTAGTTGGGGTTTTAACTCCTAAAGTTCAATAGGAGCCAATCGATATGGGGTTTTGAAAATAGGTTTTGTATCGGGTTTAAGGTCAATACAAAATTCGATTTTACGTTCTCGGTGTAGGCCAGGAAGTTCTTCGAAAAATACATCAGGGAATTTATTAACAACGAAAATATCATTCAAATCAGACGTATTTTTGTTTAAATCGGTGACATTGGCTAAGAAAGCTTGTCATCCGTTTTTCAATAAACGAATGTATTTAAGACTTGAAATGACAGTGATTGATTTTAGTGGTTTGGTTGCTTGAATTCGCATAACAGGTTGGTTAGGAATATGAAAGCTAATGACCTTACGAAAAAAATCAATTTTAGCATGATGAGTAGTTAACAAGTTGATTCCTAAAATTACATCAAATGCAAGTATTTTCAAAGAAATGAGATCAACAGATAATGTGAGGGTGCCGATTTGAATCAAACAAGATTTATAAATGATGAATGTAACAAAGGTTTCTCCCAACGGAGTTTCAACAGATAAGTTAAAGTCTAATTTCTCAAGAGTCACGTTCAAACGTTGAGCACATGTTGGTGAAATAAAAAAATGGGTAGAACCGGTATCTAATAAGGTATAGACTTTGCAAGATTTTATGATTAGCTTACTCGTGATAACTTCGTTCGGGTTTCTCGCTTTTTGGGAAGTCACGACAAAAGCTCTCCCCTGAACCATCGACTTTGACTTGTCTGGGACAGCCTTTGGTGTCACCATCCCAGCTGGAATTGACTTCGCTATAGGGCACACTCGAGCTATGTGACCTTCCTTTTCGTAATTGTAACACACTTTGGGTTGTTGTGTGCAGTTTGGACTGATGTGTCCCTCATGTCTGCATTTATTGCATATAACCAGTGGTCGTTCTCCTTTCCTAGAAATGGGTGCTGGTGATGGTGCCCCTGTCGATGTTTTTCCGTTGTCATTATTAAATCTCCACTTTTTTGAAATTTCCACTTGACTCATTTCTTCTATTATCTTGGCCAGGATTACCACCGATGTGGTTACCACTTCTGGCATGATAACTTCCTCCACGCTGGTTATCATTGTTCCGCTGGCTGTTACCACTAGTACGACTATTATCGTTATGTCGGTTGTTGTCTTTTGGTTGAAAAGTCTCATTATCTCGCTCCAATAATTGAGCCATATTCACAACATCTGAATACAAACAAAGTTTGTGAGAAATGAGGTATTGACGAATTTCGGGTTTCAAACCTCTCAAAAACATTTGTGTCATTCGTTCCTCATTATCCACCAAATGGGATGCAAACCAGGATAATTCCGCAAACTTGGCCTCGTATTGTGATACAGTCATACTGTTCTGTTCTTGTTTGATGAATTCCACCTCCTTCATATAACGAATACTTTCTGGAAAATACTTGTCGTTGAACAATTCCTGGAACTTCACCTAAGACATCTTAAATGCGGAAAGATGAGTACGTTTCACATATTTCCACCAGTAATCTTCCTCTCCATGAGACATAAAGGTGGCGAAGGAAACCTTTTGCTCCTCTGTGCATCCCAGTACATCAAATATTTTTGTGATCTGCTTAATCCAAGCTTCTGCCTTGAGTGGCTCTGGCTTTCCCAAAAACTCCGGCGGTTCCAACTTCTTGAATTGCTTGGCAGTGACCAGCCTTGAGTTACCATTGTTTCCACCTGCATTTTGAACAGGAGTCTCTCTCGTCTGGTTTTTCATGAATTGTAGAAAGCTCCTAAACACCCCATCGTTCATCATTTGGTCGGTGGTGTTGTTTACAGGAGGAGTATTGCCTTCTTGATGCACATTATCCTGGTTATTGATTGGCAGTGTCTCAATGGTCTCATATGCTCCATTGCTTATATCTAGATTTTCAGATGTCACTCTCACATACTGCCACAAAACAAGGGTTAATTAAAATAATTGAAATGTCACATATTATCCCTATATTCTGACCGACCAATTAAATAACCAATAATCTTAGGTAGGACACACTAGCAAAGGTTTTACTCATCTCTCCCCTTGTAGTTCTAATCCCAGTTCTCCACCAGAGATCATATCCCTAAGCTCTAATACCAACTGTGACGTCCCCAAAATAGGTCCACACAACCTATTTTGAGTCGCCAAATACATACTACAAAATCCAAATACAAATTTTCCTATTTACAACTACAAAACTATCATGCGAAATATGACCACAGAAACTGTGAGTTTCAATACAGATATTGTGTTGGATACAATACGAAAATATCTACACTCAAATTAAGTCCTCATTATAATTATTGACACATTATTTTACAAAATATTTAGGAATACCATAGCACTATCTTGGATCATTACTCCACTCCCCGACTAGTCCCAACGACACTCTCATTTCCTTAGAAGAACAATGGAACAAAAAGAAAATGGGTGAGCTCAACTAGCTCAATAAAGAATATTATAACTAAGATAATGAAGAATAAATTATTGTTAGTCTTCAACAATAATAAATCAGATAAAATATTAGGGACAACAAGATTTAAATCAACAACTGCAGCTGAAATAGCAATCTATTAGAAAAGTCAAGTAGAGAATGATGTCTACTATCTTCTACGAGTTAGAGGTCCATCAGAAATATTTTATCCCTGTAACACCAATCAATAATTATGTACGTCAACATTTTATCTTTGCACTATGGGCCAAAGATATTCATTTGTATCACCAATGGTCATGATCATGTCAAACACCTGTCCATCTATGCACTACGGGCCAAAGAGGACTTTCACCACAAACCTTTGCCTGTAACATTAAATGTCATGATTATACCAATACATAATTCCTAGTCATAATCATACCAATCGACAGTCCATATATGCACTACGGGCCAAAGATGACTTTCCATCACAAATTTAAGCATGAGGATGATAACAATGATATAAGAATGAATCTAGTGAGATCAAGGATAAATATTAGAGATTTATAATTCAATTTATTCAGAGTTCAATAATGTCCAAATTGTCAACATGAAGATCAAAACATGGATTCAATTTTAAGAATAAGATTCATAAAAGATAACTTGGACAAAGGAAAAAAATTTAATTTCGTTGTGAATAGTACTCATGAATAGTATCATATGAATAACACCCCGAATGAATAGTACCCCAACATAAAAAGATTAAAAGTTCAGACCAATATTTCAGTAAAATGATATTAGATGGAGCGCAAACTATTAAGGATATTCTATTAATTTTAGGGATTTTCACCATTTAATAATAAGGTTATGGAAACAAACAATAATTTCGTACCATAAATGGAGAAATATGAAAGAAAATGATATCCCTTGACGAGTACAAAAGAAATGATATCTCATACGAGTATGAAAGAATATACGAAACTGCAAATGGATTTTCACCCGCCATGTGGTAATCCGCATAGACAGATCATTTCCATAACTTAATAAAGAATTAATACAAAGGGTTATTCACCATGCATGCGGTAGTCCGTGTAGACAAGTTATTCTCACGGATTAATAAGGAATAAAATGACTACCCTTACAAATATTGAAAGAAAATAACATCCTTTACCTCAGTAGGAGACTAAATCTAAATGGTATAACGAAGATATTCTTGAGAAAATCTTCCACTATAAGTTACACTCAAAGTATTCTTAGACTAGAAAGAAATACGCACAATATTATAGAAGAAGAATTCTCTAATTCTGGTGTGATTTTCATTTCTTAGCTAAGCAACCTATTTATAGGAGAATGGCATGGCACTATTTAAAAGAAAATCACGGACCAACAGTAACGAATTCACGGGTTTCGTTTGATTTTTTTTATTTTTACTACGCAACACTATGCAATAAAATATTCTAATAAAACAAAAACTTTATATCTAATATAATATATTCTAATTATATTCTAATAAAACAAATAACTTTATATATATTATAAAAAGTATTCTGTTTTATATAAAAAGTTTTCTGTTTTATTGTTATTATAATAATAATAAAACAAAACTGAGATAACTTTCTACCGACGGTTTGACAAATTGGTATGTGGGGTCCATAGAATAATAAGTCAAACTTACAATAAACTCCTCTATTTATATCACAAATTGAACAAATATTTCCACTCATCAATTATTATACTTATCTTTAATAAACACAATCTTTCAACATATTCATCATTAATATTATAACTCACAATATTGACAACCAGATCGTTCCCAGAAAAGAGGGGGCTTTCCGATAAGAATTTCTCTTTATTGGCGCGCAATTAAATAACCTAACCTCTTTCCTTAACAGAACTTTCTAGACATTGCCAATAATGCTAACTAATAATATTAAGAACTGTGTCGTGATAATTATTAATTTAATAATATAAAATATTGTGCAGATGTTACTGTAATAATTATTGAATCAATAATATGAGATACTATGCAGCAACTATTGTGACAATTATTGAATGAAATACTGATTGACTTCTTACGTAAGAATCAATAATCAGAGATATTGTGCAATACCGTGTGCTACTGTGCAATAACGCGTATTACCGTACTTTTATCACCGGGTATTTTAACAATTTAACGGTAAAAATTTTATTGTTATTTTTATAAAAAGGTTATTTTTGTCACTTTTTATATCCGATATTTATTCCATTGTGGGGTCCACCAATGATTGCATCGTCGTACGAATATTCCCCGACAAAAATAATATTCCTCAACCAAACGAATATTTTATGACAACTTGCTTACTTTATAAAATTTGCACAAATCACCCATAACTATAACATTTATTAAATTATCATCTTACTATTTAGAATAATATTTAGAGAAAATTAAATCTTTATTCATAAAAAGTTGGGGTCTTATAGTTTAGACTTGTTGTTTGTACATATATTATATATTGATTGATAAATTTATCTATTTTACTGTTTGTTTTGTACATACATAGTTAGAAACCAAGTCTATTGACTAGATCTACCCAGATCTAGCTGGATCTAGCCATTAATATTCATGAGCTTCAAAGCTCTAACCCATATGCTAGATTGGCTTAGATCTGGGATAGATTTAGTCATTTAAATACTTTCGATCGGTCTCGGTTACTCCGTAGAGCTCTAGATCTATATCTAGAGGTGAGGAGGTCCTAATAACCCGTGATAGGGATTCCAATCAATGAATCACCTAATATCGGGTTTATGATACATTGTATATATAAGTTTAAGCATGTTAATGTAAGCTTAGGAATCCTGGGGATGAGATCTAACAATTAGATCTCAACTAGATTCCCACGATGGACTTTTTTTATGTACAATGTAATATTAAATTGCGCAAAAGCACTGTACATGTAATATTAGATCCTAAAACGAGTTCGAGGGCTTTTTCCCGAGAGATCGGATTTAAGATTCCGCGATAATGAAAACTTATGATTGTGGGTGCTCGGGTCTATCAAGATGGCTTTCATGCCCGTAGATGGCCCGACCCTTTTTGATGCTTTCTTTCATAAATTATCACCAAAAATAATTTTCAAGCAAAACAGAAAAGTGCTTTCATAAAAATAATAAAATGCTTCGGGGTTAGACCAATCTAAGGTTAATAACTGGAAATATCAAAGGACCATGATTCCTATTTGGCAAAGGATTTGAAAACCTCATTTTCCAAAATATCATTTCAATGTATTTTGTCTAAAAATGAACTTTTCCTTCAATCAATTCCTTCGTGCATAGGTCCAAAGAGGTATAACACTACTTTCAGAATAAACACCACTTATAGGTTAAAATAAGGCCTAAAATAAACTCTTAAAACCAAAGTACTTAAACACAAATCAAATGAATATAAAAAACATTTCTAAAACATACACACACACACTTTATGCTTAAGAAAATCAATAAGATGTGGTTACTGTGTTTTCACAGTAGTTGGGTGAGTGCCTAAACATCTTCCCCCTGCTTAACCAAGCCCCCGAATTCCATGAATCTCGAGTTCTAGACCAATTCTACAGAGTCACATAATATTGTAAAAACCTATAAATTTCAAATGAGTTGGTACATCCTTCGGGAACTATACCAACTAGGGACTCTGTCTAATTCGACCCAATCATAAAAATTGAACTTTTCAAATAGTCGGTCCTGTTTTCCTAAAGAGATCTCACCCTTGAAATAAAATAATCAACCTAGCAAAAAGGTGCAAAAGGATAAAAGAGAGTGAGAGAGCAATCTCATTCTCTCTTTAGGAATAAATGCTTCAAACTTTTTCCCCGCGTCGACAAACTTCTCATTAATTAAGGATAATATAATCTCTTTAATATATAAGAGTATGCAACAATCAATTTAGAGTGTCCATATAATCTTGACTACTTAGTCATTGGTATTGATCAAGGTGTAAGAGCTCACAAGAATATTGAGGAGATTAATATCAGGCCTCATGTTGATTAAGGAGTACTTAAACAGATCCCTCCCAAATTATATTCTTAAATAGCTACTCACTTAATGCAATTATTTTATGAACTTGGGTATTACATGTAGGTTGTAGCACATAAAATGATTTAGTTGTGTTTTAATAGTTTAATAACTCTGATTTTCCCCATTATACTAGGCTATAATTTGAGAATTTTATGTACATAGGCAATATAAGGTGCTTCCCACTACAATCTTTTTATTTTTATGTACTTTTATTTAAATGTTGGAGTTTTTAACATACCAAAAACTAGATTAACAATTGTAACATCAGTAATAATATTTATATATATTCTTTATTCCAAAAATATAATATCAAAATTGACTTTTCAAAATCAATTTCATATTTTTAAAAGAAAAATTGATCATGTGGTTCTATTAATTTTTAAAAATAAAGAATCGTGTAATTAATAGTATTTTTTAGATAATTTATAATATTTTTCAAATTATTTTGATTGAAAATAAATTAATTTAAATGAATTTTTAATTTAAAAATATCTCAAACTAATTTTGAAAAGTTAAAATTGAATGTATAATTTGGAAGAATATAATGTAAAGGTAATAATAAGAAGCCATAAAATAGGTTTTTTTAACGATCTCGGACCAGTTTACGTATCAACCAAGACTAAATCACTCCCTAGATGATCTTAAGTGCGCACTTAGGGGCGGATCCACGGCTGGGGCAGGGGGGGCACCTGCCCCCACTGAATTTTCAGGAGGTCAGGGGGCACCCCGCCTCTTCCGCCATCGCCGACATTGCCGACAATGACAAGGGAAAAAGCCTAATTTCTCTCTGAGAGGAAGATTTCATTCTCGCCAATTCAAGCCACCTAACGGCCCAAGAAGTTATGAGACATTGATCTCACAATCTGAAGGAACTGGCCAAGGTCTACACTGACCATTTCTGGAAATTAATGGAGGATCTTAGGGTTGAGCACAGTTGCACAGAGATTACGTTTGGAAGTTTGGGTTGAACCCCTTTAAGGAAGACAATAAGAATGATGAAAAGGAGAGCAAAGAAATCGACATAGATGGTGGCGGAGGTGGCATTTGCGAAAGAAGCGGTGAAACAAATGTACACAACAAATACTCCCTTCATCCCTAATTATTTGACGTTTTGGAGCTTTGCACAACTATTAAGAAAATTAAAACTCTTATAAAAACTCCACTAAAATAACTATGTATTACCAAAACCCTTGCATAGATAAATGAAAAGCTAAATTGTAGATGATAAAAATGAGAGAGAAATATTGTTAGAGGATAGAGAAAATATAGAAAGTATAAGAGAGAGAAAGAGAGTATACCATTAAAATATTAAAAGAAAGAGAAAAAATAGGCTTGGAAAAGTAGGAGAGAATTAAGGAGAGAATTAAATGTTTAGGAATAATTTAGGATGTAATGTAATCAATATCTCCTAGAAATCTATAAACGTCAAATAAATAGGAATAAAATTTGTTCTCTAAAACGTTAAATAAATAGGGATGGAGGGAGTAGTAATTATGGTGGAAACAACCTTTGTGCTTTTAATGGATGCAAGCTCAAAGCAATGGTATTAACTACCTACTGCAAGCTGCATATCTTATCGGACAAAAAGCAGCAACTTTATAAGCCCTACGACTATGTCATCAAAATGTTTCATTTTTATAACACTATTTTTTTATAATTGATGAATTGGACTTATATGGTTTGTTTGGTAATGAGTATTATTTAATTGGTGCATAGTTTTGGTAGTTTTATGATTCATTTTATTAAATTTTTATTCTTAAGAAAAAAAATTTGAATTAACCTCACTGAACTTTCAAGCTGGATTCGCTCCTGGGTGTTGGGAATTAAGTCACCACAAATCACACAATAAAATAAAAAGATAAAACAACACAAGATTTAATGTGAAAAATCTTTAAAGGAAAAAACCACAGGTCAAACTCCGAATCTCCACTATATCAAAATAATAGACTTATAATAATCATCCCAAGTTTTACGCCCTAAAACTTGAGGTTTCACAATACTGCGACACAACTTTTTGGACGGACCAAAAGCTGCAAAACCCTCCCACCCACAATATAACTTTTTTGCACAGAATATAAAAACTACAAAAAACCCTCTCCCTCATACAAACACAAAACTCACTCACACCCTCTCTCAACTCTTAGAATGCTACATGATTTTTGATTGTGCTACCCATCAACAACTCAACATAATACTCTATTTATAGAGTACCCTACAATTATTCTTTTCCTATTCAAAATAAAATACATCCAAAATAAAACTTCTATTACAAATAGATTTCTTTCCAAAATAATACTCCTATTAATAATAGGAGTTCTTCCTTTTCATACAAACAATTTTTTACATAATAGGATTCGAGGAGTAACCTAACAATCTCACCCTCGACTCGAATCTCCGAATACTTCAATTTTATATCTGAATAGGATTCATAGAGTTTTCCAACACTGGGCGCACTCCCTACATTAGTCTGATACATTCAGGAGATTTTTTCCTGCATGTTGACCCTAAAATTTTAACATAAGAACTCAAGGTAATAAAAAGCAAATCTCATTGACCATTAGGTCAACCCCTGGGGGCCATAAAATAGGTGGAAGGGCAATTGTGATGGTGGGGATGCTGTTGATCTTTGTCATTGATAAATAAAGTTTTGGATATTTTTAAATTAAATATTGCATACATCATAGTAGCATATAAAATCAATTATTTATTAAAAAATATTTTCAACAAATTAACTTCTTTAGAATTCATTAATAAATAAAATTCAAATCGGGATTTATTAATTGTAAATCTTCAAAAAAAAATTGTTAATCTAATACACATTTCTAACTAGCATGTGCCCTGTACGGAAGTGTAAATAAGTATTAATTTTTAAATAAGTATTAATTTTACTAACAATAGACCTTACATAAGTACATTAAAAATTCTCCCTTTTGTATTTTCATAAGAAAATAATAAATTATACTTATATAGTTTTGAAGATAAAATAGACTTCATTGTATAAGATTTTAGGATCTGATTAGTGTCTATTTTTATAATTTTTTGTTGTATTGATTATAACAATTAAATGTTACATTTGTGCTAGTCCACAAAGTTGAAATATAACACTCGCTTTAACAAATGCAACAAAAAATTATAAAACCTCATAGTAGCATACGGTGTGATAAATTCACCCAACTGTATCCAACATTTTATATTTGAAGTTTGTACTTTAGTCATATTTTATGAAATAATGTTACTATCACATAATTTTGGATTAGATAATGCTCACATACACACAAATGCATATTATGGACCCTGTGTAATATACATGGTCCGCAAATATGTATATGTGTATGTAAATTTTATGTGACCCAAATTATGTAAGAAATTTTTTAATATGTGCCCTTAGGACACATGCTAAGCACACAGTTCAAGGAAATATTTCCTTGAATTATGTGTATATTCTCTTGAATTTAATGTAAATGCAGAAATTAAGAGAATATACACACAGTTCAAGAGAATATTTTTTTGAACTGTGTGCTTAGTATGTGCCCTAAGGACACATGTTAAGAGGACCCATTATGTAATAGTAGCATTGCTCTATTTTATGATAGAAAAAGGGTAATAGATATAAAAACACTCTTGTCCCATCCAATTTCTCATATACTTTCACACCTTATATATTATATTTTATTATATTATATATTAAGAATAATAATAGGGGTCTCAATTTTTTTTATCCATTTATAAAATAGGTCTGAAATAGGTTTGAAAACGGATATTTTTGGATGCGGATACAGACATCTCTGTATTCATATTTGTATTTGACGGATATATAAAATATCCATATTCGTATCCATCGGATAATATTCGAGTACGAATATTATACGTATTCGTTTTGTATAATATAATATGGATAAAAATATCAAATATCAGCATACTCATCTCCATATCCTTATCCGCATTCGCATCCATTCAAAATAAAAATTTAAAAGTTTTAATTTTTTTAAAATTCTTGCACAATGTTAAATTAATAAAAAAATATTCACTTAATCAAATAATAATTAGATATGATGTATAATCAACGAAGTAAAATAATAAAACTAGATATCATATACAGATGTAATTTGTTTTATAACGCATATTATAAAATAATCATAAAATGATGTATAATCAATTGATGATAATACTATCATATATTTTACACCAATATTAAATGAAATATTTATATATACATAAGTATGTATATGTATATACAAACACACACCTATATATGTATATAGGGTCCGTCTCTCTAGCGAATTATAGAGAGTGAACTAAAAACGAACTATCTATAGCGACGGATTTTTTCGTCACTATAATATAGAAAGTCGGTTTTTTATGCTATAGCAAAGGAAACAATCATCGCTATAGCCGGTTCGTTTTTAGTTCGCTTGAGAGACTAACCGTGTATATATATATATATATATATATATATATATATATTGATATTATAGAAACAAATATTAACAGATAGGAATATGCATATATTTGTAACCGTATTCGCTTTGGATGAATACAAATACGAATTGAATACGAATAATATTCATTTTAATACAGATTCGAATAATATTTGCATTAATTCGGATACAGATAATATCCGTTTTGACACAAATATGAATACAAATTTTCGGAGCGAATATCGGATATTTCAAACCCATTTATAGCCCTAGTCTGAAATGACATGATATTGAATATTTTAATTATAATTTATGGTATAGTCAATCACATAAGATCTATCTAACTAATTAATGGTATGATAACATATCATTTGAGACACTTTTTTAAACAAAAAATTTGAGACCCCTAACACCACCCTTATATTAATTGTCCTATAATCTTTCAATTTATAAAATAGGTTTCTCTTAACATGTGTCCTTAGGTCATATGCTAAGCACGAAAATCAAGTGTTGGACACTGAATTCAAGGAATGAGATCCACTAAAATATAATTTTTAAATGCATATGGTTCCATTGAAATATTATTTTAATTATATTTCAGTGGATCCCATCCCTTGAATCTAATGTCCAACACTTGATTTCCGTACTTAGCATGTGCTCTAAGGACATATGTTAAGAAAACCCTATAAAATAACCCTAAATAATTAAATAATAAAATTTGACAACAATACATATTACATAGAATGAGATGGTGAATGAGGGGCAATAATAAGTTTTTTTACAATACACAAAATATATATAAATTTTTTTATAAGCGATATATAAAATAAAATAAAAATTATATCCAACATTTTAATTCCCTATTTTTCTTCCTATGCGAAGTAACCTAATTCTGAAAACAAAAACTGAAAAATAAATATTCGAGTCGAGTCGAATCTAATTATAATTTTTTAAATACATTTTGAATTCGAGTATGAATTTAATATTTAGAGTCAAATTCGAGCAGCTCTCTATTTGTTTTAATTCGACTCGTTTACACCCTTAAACCTTGAGGACTTTTTGGGCCATAAAATAGGTGGTAGGCCAATTGTGATGGTGGTGTTGTTGGTCTTTGTAATTGATAAATAAAGTTTTGGATACTTCCAAATTAAATATTGCATACAACATAGTAGCATATAAAATCAATTGTTTATTAAAAAAATATTTTCAACAAACTTCTTTAAAATTCATTAATAAATAAAATTCAAATCGGGATATATTAATTGTAAATCTTTAAAAAAATTTGTTAATCTAATACACATTTCTAACTAGCTCGTGCCATGCACGAAAGTGTAAATAAGTATTAATTTTACTAAAAATAGACCTTACGTAATATATTAAAAATTCTCCCATTTGTTTTTTTCATAAAATATAGTAAATTATACTTAAGTACTTTTTAGAGTAAAATAATTGTAAAAGATCTTAGGATCCGATTAGAGTCAATTTCTATAATTTTTTATTGCACTGATTATAACAATTAAATGTTACATCTGTGCTAACCCGCAAACAAGTCACTATAGTTAAAATATAACATTCGCTTTAAAAAATGTAACAAAAAATTATAAAACCTCATAATAGTATTTTATGTAATAACTTCACCTAATTGGATCCAACATTTTATATTCGAAGTTTGTACTTTAAAAATCTTTACGACATATATATATATATATATATTTTCTACTT
Source organism: Panax stipuleanatus (assembly GCA_020205555.1). NCBI lineage: Eukaryota > Viridiplantae > Streptophyta > Magnoliopsida > Apiales > Araliaceae > Panax > Panax stipuleanatus. Next base: position 26,914 of record JAINUT010002746.1, read on the forward strand.
TCGTGACATTTTATGAGAGGGAAAGGGTAATAGATATAAGAACACTCTTGTCCCCCCAGTTTCTCATCTACTTTCACACCTTATATATTAAACCTTATTATATTATATATTAAGAATAATGATAGAGATCTCAAATTTTGTGTTCATTTATCAAATACGTCTAAAATAGGCTTGTAAACGAATATTTTCAGATGCAGATACATGCATTTTCGTATTTGTATCCGAAAATAAATTTTAATATTCGTATTCGTATCTATATTCATATCTGACAGATAATATTCGAATACGAATATTATTCGTATCAGTTTTGTATAATATAATATAGATAAATATATCAAGTACCCGCATATTCATCTCCATATTCGTATCCGCATTCGCATCCATTCAAAATAAAATTTTAAAAGTTTCATTTTTTTAAAAATTCCTGCACGATGTTAAAAAAAATTCCACTTAATCACGTAATAATTAGAAATGACGTATAATCAACAAAGTAAAATAATAAAACTATATATCATACATATGTAATTTGTTTTATAACAAATATTATAAAATAGTCATGATGTATAATCAATTGATGTTAATACTATCATATATTATACACCAATATTAAATGAAAATTTTATATATACATAAGTATGTATATGTATATACACACAAATATTAACGGATACAAATATGCATATATTCGTAATCGTAACTGTATCTGACAAATACGAATATGGATAATATCCTCGTTGATACGGATACGAATAATATCCGCTTTGAAACGAATATGGATACAAATTTTCAGAGCGAATATCGAATATTTCAAACCCATTTACAGCCCTAATCTGAAATGACATGATATTAAATATTTTAATGATAATTTATGGTATAATCAATCACATAAGATCTATCCCACTAATGTTATGATAGCACATCATTTGAGACACTTTTTGAAATAAAAATTTGAAACCCCTTAACATCACCCTTATATTAATTGTCTTATAATATTTCAATTTATAAAATAACCCTAAATAATTGAATAATAAAATTTGACAACAATACATATTACATAGAATGAGATGGTGGCAATAATAAGTTTTTGTACAATACTCAAAATATATATAACTTTTTTATACGCGATATATAAAATAAAATAAAATTTATATCCAACATTTTAATTCCATATTCAAGTAGCCTTTTCTTGAAAACAAAAATTGAAAAATGAAGTGGATAGTACGTGATGAGTGATGACATTCAAATATTCTCCAACAAGCAACAGTTGATAATGACATCCCTTGTTAATTAAGACACGATTGGAAGAGTAATTTTGGGAAAATGAGATATAAATTATTTGATGTATGCCCACCAGTTTTTCCCCTTCTCTTGTTTGGCAACCAATTGTGTGGATATATTATATCCTCCCACAATATCTGGCTGGTACTGAAATTGACAAGTGATAACCTTTAAATTCTCAACCATATATACCACACCACCCATGGCTTTCATGAGTTGATATTTTCCCCATGAATTGACACTTGTGGTCCTTGGATGTGTCTTAAAGTGAACGTGGTAGGCAATCAAAACTGAAAATAAATGGAGTTGCTCCTCTTGGAGTTTCAAAGAGTGCTAGTCTGGCAAAGCTAGGTGTTAGGTAGTTTAAACTTAAAAGGGTCAATCACGTTATTGGTTATTAAGTAGGGGCGGAGCCAGGAATAAAAATTGGAGATGGCTAAAAATATTATAATGCCAAAATTTTACATTTTGATTGGACGGGCCAAAGATATTATAATGCCAAAATTGTATATTTGGGCTGGCCTAGTCAAGGCTATTCCAACTTATTTACTTTGGGCTACATAATTATATAATATATCTAGTAAAAAACAAAAAATTTGGGCCGGACTACAGCCCCAAAAGCCGACTAGTAGCTCCGCCCCTCTTATTAAGTTCGTACCCATATTAAAACTGTTTTTCACATTTATTTCTTTAATTTTTTTTAATTTTTTTCCTTATTTCGTATTCATACTTTATAATTTCTACAATTTCAATTCAACCTAAAAAATAGAGTAATAAACCTTAAAAGGGATTAAACTTGAAAACAACTATATTTTGAAGATGAAACTTGGAAAATAGCTATAACTTGAGGACTAAATGTGAAAATCACATAATTTGGTAACTAACATCAACATTAACTACAGTTTGAAGACAGAATATGCACGCACGCACGCGCGCGCGCACACGCACGCGCGCGCGCACACGCGCGCGCACACGCACACAAATAGTTAAGGGACTAAGCATGAAAAACAAATATAATTTGGGGACTGACGAAAGAATTATCCGAAATTTAAATTAAGAGTCTAATTTATTTGTTTAATAAAATTACAAAATAATTTCATTTATTTTCATGATAGTATACAATGACATGATATTCTCAAGTTTATTATTACAATTTCATTATTATGCTACCATTTATAATATAAACACTCGACAAATTTTAAACTAAATTCGAACCAACAATTTTTTTTTAAAACTAATAAAAATTTCAAATAAAAATCTTTTTCTTTAACAAAATGAGTATAATTTTCAGAAATAGAAGATCAATAATTTTTGCTGGTTCTGGGGGAATTTATGCGTTACTTCTTTAATGGCTGAATGACACTTCTATCCCTCCAAATTGCCATCTATTTTTAAAGTCGCCTCTAAAGTTTATTTTTTTCCAATGAAGTCCTTAAAGTCACATTTTTTGTTGTTTCCATTCTTTTTACCCGATTTGACCTCAACCCAACCCATTTTGACCAAATATTGACTCAACTCGACCTAGTTTGACCTAGGCCTGTAAACGAACCAAATTGTTCGCGAATCGATTCGGTTCGAGTTCGAATCGAGTCCGATTCGAGTTCGATATGAGTAATTACTCGAGTCGAGTTCGCACATAGTATTATGCTCGATTGCTCGATCGAACATGTTCGTGAACCATGTGGTTCGGTTTAACTGTGTTTGCAAACAGTTCAAGCTCGGTTCGGATCGCCTAGTTCGAGTTCGGTTCGAGTTTGGCTCGAGTAGTTCGCGAACAATTCGGGTTCGGTTCAAATCAACTAGTTTTGTTCGAGTTACTCGTAAGATGTTCGAGTTCGAATTGTATTGTTTACCTTACATGTTTTAATGTTTTTAAAATTATAAATAAAAATAGTTGTTTATTTCATACTCCTCCCGTATTATTTGTCTTTTTAAAAATGGACACGCATATTAAGAAAAATAATTAATATTATGTTTTTTAGTTAAAAATAACTTTAAATTTCAATATTGTCCTTGGATTGGAATAAGAGTGTTACTTATTGGATACAAACTTAGAAAGTAGTGAGAGAAACAAACTTATATTTAACGAGTAATATTGAAAACTAAGCAATTAATGATTAATTAAAATTCTCAAACGACAAATAAAAGACAAAACACTTCTCCAAAAACGACATTTAAAAAGGGACAAGGGAGTATTAAATTCTAAAGTTTGTATTATCAATAGTTGTTAAATTTGTAGTAATTTTCTTTTTTTATTACTTAAACATATTTTTATTTTTAATAATTGATTATAAGTAAAAATTGTTATTAAATAAATAATAAATAATAACGTGTACTTCTTCATCTCTAATTTAATTAAAATAATTTTAATATTTTCATAATTTTTTTAACAATGATTGTTGGATTATTACAATTTACATCACTAATAATTTAATAAATTATAACTCATGTCATAAATCACATAAATAAAGTTATTAATCATCATACAATGACAATTTGACATTAATTAAAGAATGATACAATACAGTTGTTTACATTTACATGAGTTTTGAAATTGTCAAATCGAGATAGAGAATAGATAAATCAAGTTATCAATATATTGAGATTTCATTAATAGTCATTGTACAATTACTATTGTATATTTCATCAACTATTAACTATATAACTAAAAGTGCAATTAAACTTTATTTCACTAATTTTTGAATCTTTTAGAATTACAGACTTACGATGTATATGTGAGATAGTGAGAGAGAGTGATTGACTAACTTTGATTTATGCAATTAAGTAATCAAATTTAGTGTAAAAAGTAGTGTTTGTTAGGAATATGCATAAGAATGTTATTCCTATTTATATAAGATTTGATTATGAACTTAATGAATGAATATGCAAATATGTTTGCATTGATGAAAGCTGTAAAGTCTTTGATAGATGATAGACATATATGTACAAGAACTTAAACTGAAAAGATCAAATGTGTTAGGTTGATCCTACATAAATGAACAGCTTTGTGAAGTCCTTCAAAAGTTTACAATGTACAAGGACTATGAATAGAAAGATCAAGCTTGTTAGGATGATCTTATAAAATGTAATAGATAGGCTTGTCTGATTGTGGAGCACTGCATCAACAATCGCAGTCTGCCAAGAGAGTCTAGTCAGAATTGTAGTCTATCAAGGTAGAACCGTAGTCTGTAATGATAGCCGCTCTCGGAATTGCAGTCTGCCTAGAAAACCTGTGACACCCCCAAATCCGGGTACTTCAACTCCACGGGATTTGGTGTTCACTGTAAAAATATCATCTATCTATCTACCTATAATAAATGCAAACCATACAATAGATAGAAATAAATTCTCCCCTTATGGGGTTACAACATCTGAATAATAAACACAATATCAATCCCAGGTCATACTAACATTAAACATCTGTGTAGAACATAAACAAATAAATAAGTCTTACACAACTTTAACATAAGTCTGAAGCATAAACATATAAAATAAACAACAAGTCTTCATCACTTGTTGACCTTGCCTTTGCCTTTGCTAGTAGAAGGCTCGTCGGACCTTTCGTTCTTAACTGCAATGTTATTATTACGCAAGAGTGAGCACGATTGCCCACAAGTATAACAATAATATAATAACATGCGAGTGAATCAAAGATTTCTGAATAGGAAACTCGGCTTTTGAATCAAGAATGAATAACTTAGAATTTAAGGAACTTGTCCAATAAAAGTAAAGTTTAGAAACTTGCTCAATTTAAAGGTTGGAGTTTAGGAAACTTGCCTCTTGCACAAGTTACAATTAATTCACGTTCCTTATTAAATCCTACATATCAATACATTCACAATACCCATTAATCAACAGTTCGATATACCTATCGAATCACAACATTGGTCTTTGAATATGTTATTGGACTTTATAATAACGATTTTAAGTTATGAAATTAAATTATTAATTAATAACATAATATAAGTTATTAACATCTTATTATATGCTCAACATGTCTTCATATTCATTACATTAAGTTTTAAAACACATCTTTGAGACTTGAACACTTGAAAAATATTTCTGAAATTCTGCAGGCAAGGCGCGGCTGCGCTCCATTTGTTCTTTGGAGCGGCGCGACCGCGCTGCACGCAGACCCAGATTCTGCAATTCGTGAAGAACACACAGAACAGTCCGATTAACTCCAATTTATACAAATATAATGATTTGTAATGCTACTCATAAAGTATAAACTTCACAGAAACATCATAAATCGATTCTAGTATGCTTCTAACACTTTAAATCACATAATTACACAAATCAAAATATTTAATTTCGCTGTTTTCAATATTTTGTAAAACTTTGAGGAAAAACATGAATTTCGACGTTATAGATTCGTTAATATACCTAATCCGTTCGTTTAAATTCTGTTTTGTTCGTTTAAACATGTATAATTATATTCAATCGTCAATTTAAAGTTAAACAATTGATTAAAGCATTTAATTTATACGTAAGGGCCATATGAGCCATATATACAACTTTTATCCTCTGTAACTTTTAAAAACTTAATTAAGGCATAATTGCATGAATTTACTCACTGTAAATCATGCATATATGGTTTAAAACATGTTATGAATAATTTGTAACACATACATAGACATATAATCAACAATTGCCAAATTTCCCATTCACAGAGAACCTTTAAAGCATTTAATTTGTACGTAAGGGCCATATGGGCCATATATACAACTTTTATACTCTGTAACCTTTGAAAACCCAATTTAATCAAAATTCCATAGTATGATCACTGTAAATTTATGTATACATGATATATAACATGTTATTAACAATTTTTAATACATATATAGACATATAATCAACAATTGTCAAATTTTCCCTTTCACAAAGAACCTTTAAAACACGTTCTGTAACTTTTCAAAACTCCAATTAAGGCCTAATTGCATGAATTCAATTACTTTAAATCATTCATACCAGATATAAAATATGTTATAATCATATAATAACACATATATAATTACATCTTAAGTATTCATCACCAAAATCATATACAGAGAGTTTGAAATTGGGTTTGCTGAAAAAAATAAACTAACGTAATTAAAACTTGGGATGAAGAATTATACCCTTACTAACTCTGTTTGATGATGATATGGGCTTTAGAATCTATAACACTTCTTCTTCAACTCTCAATTTACTCTCAAATTTCTTCTCACTTTTCTTTCTAAAGTTCTCTGATATTTTGTAATATGAAAATAGAAGACTGATGAATAAGATATATGTATAGTGTGTATATAATATTACGTATAGTTAATAGTCGTGGGTTGTGTGTGACGCCCCCAGAATAGGTCCATTCAACCCAACCCATTCTGAGTCGCCAAATACATGGTACAGAATTCAAATACAAACTTTATATCATACGGTCGTGCAAAATACGACCACACAACTGTGAGTCTCAGTACAAATATGTAGAAAATATTAAGATTCAAACTAAGTCCTCATTACAATTATTATCACACTATTTATCAGAAATAGTGAGGACTACTACTGCTCTAACTCGGACCATCACTCTGTCCCCCGACTAGTCCCCGCAACATTCTCATTTCCTGAAGAGGACAACAGATGAAAAGGGTGAGCTCAACTAACCCAGTAAAGAATATTATGACTAAGATAATGAAAAATAAATTATCGTTAGTCTTCAACAGTTCAGATAAAATATTATGGACAACAAGTTTTAGATCAATATTCGCAGCGGAAATAACAAATCATTAGAAGAGTTAAGCAGAGAATGAAGTCTACTATCTTCTATGATTTAAAAGTCCATCACCAATATTTTATCCCTGTAACATCAATCAATATACATCTCGAATCAATATTCATCTTTGCACTACAGGCCAAAGATATTCATTTGCATCATCAGTAGTCATGTTCATCTCAACACCTGTCATCTTTGCACTACAGGCCAAAGATATTCATCAGGTAATCATTCATCTTTGCTCTACAGGCCAAAGATATTCAGTTACATCAACTTTTAGGACTGAGGATGGTGAAAAACATTTTAAACAAAACGAATCCAGTGAGATAAAAGACAAAGATTAGGGATTCGTCATTTAGTTTATCCAAATTCAAGAATAATCCATAATAATACTTTGTGAAGCAAAATTCAAGAATAAAGCCCAAAACTTGGATACAATCAAAGATAGTAACCTTAACAGACAATTTGGACAATTAGAAGAAAAATAAATTTTCCCGTGAATAGTGCCGTATACGTGAATAGTAACCCCGACGGGAAAAATAAGAATTTCATAACAAAATTCATGACAATATTTCTGTATAATGATATTGAAAAGAATAACATCATTTACGAAAGAAAATAACATTCCTTACCTCAAAAAGATAGTACCTCTGACTGGAATATCGGATATAATATTGACGGAAACTTGCGCTGAATACTAATACTCAAAGTATAGAAATACTCACAAAAATACGCTCGATATTATAGAGAGAGAAAACTTCGAATTCTGGTGTGATTTTCAATTCTAACCTAAGCACCCTATTTATAGGAAAAGCTTAGGATGCCAAAGGAGACTAAAATAATAAAATAATATTATTTTTACAAAACTTCTCCAGCCGCCGGCTGCTTCAAACATCTGATTTTTTTCAACAAAACAACAAAAGTGGGGCCCACCATTTATAAAATAATATTTATTTTTCGAAACTTCAATAATTCATAATAAATAGCCCCTTTGTCAGAAAAATACAAATGATGTGTCCTTCTATAGGAAATTTAATTCTCTACAACTTTGCAGAAGAAAATTTTTCCAAATTCCCAACATAAATTATCCGAAATCCATAAACGGATGATTTTTCACACCAAAATACTGATAAAAACACATCAGCACAAATTCCTTCTTTTATATCCACAAAATAAATATTTCCTTATCATATAAATCAATAATTAATTATTCACAAATAATATTATAGAACTACAATATTGACAACCAGGTCGTTCCCAGGACAGAGGGGGCCTTCCGATAAGGACTTCTCCTTACTGGCGCGCAATTAAATAACCCCTCCTAGACAGAACTTCCTTAGACATTGTCAATAATGCTATCTAATAATATTATTCAAATAATATGAATTATTGAGTTGATAACGTGAAATACTGTGCAACGACAATTATTGAATCAATACTACAAAATATCAACTGTAGCCATTATTGAATCAATCATAAAAAAATAGCAACGTAGCAATTATTGAGTCAATAAAATATCAATGCAGCAATTATTGAGTCAATAATATAAAATATTGAACAGTAAATACTGTAACAATAATTGAGTAGGTTCCTTCTCACGTAAGACTCAATAATTCGAAATACTGTGCAATACCGTGTGCTACTACGCACCACCGCGTACTGTATTTTAACCACCGGGTATTTCAACAGTACTAACGGTAACAACTCCGCCGTTATTTTGTAAAAAGTTATTTCTGTCGCTTTCTATATCCGACAGTCATTCCATTGTGGGGGCCCACAAATAGCTGCGCCGTCGTACGAATATTCCCCGACAACAAGAATATTCCACGACTAAACGAATATTCCCCGACAACAAGAATATTTTATAACCACTTGCTCATTTTAAAAATATTTACACATTTCACTCATAACTTTCATATTTATCAAATCAACACCTTACTATTTCGAAATAATATATAAAGAAAATTAAATCTTTATTCATAAAAGTTGGGGTCTTACAACCTCCCCTCCTTATGAAATTTCGTCCTCGAAATTGACGTACGTACCTGGTATGTCGAAAAGGTGAGGATACCTCGCTTTCATTTCCGATTCCAACTCCCAGGTCATTTCCTCAATTGCATGGTTTCTCCACAAAACTTTAACTTGAGGTATAATTTTCGAGCGTAGGACATGCTCCTTCCTATCCAAGATCTTGACAGGTTCCTCCTCGTACGTTAAATCTTCAGCTATCTCGTCTGGTTCTAACTCAATAATGCGGTTTGGATCCTTCACATATTTACGTAACACGGATATGTGAAACACGTTATGAACACGAGACATGCTTGGAGGTAAAGCGAGTCTATAAGCCACATTTCCTATTCGGTCAAGAATCTCAAATGGACCAATGAATCGTGGATTGAGCTTTCCTCTCTTCCCGAACCTCGTAACTCCTTTCCACGGAGCAATACGTAGTAACACATGGTCCCCAACATTAAATTCCACGTCTTTTCGATGAAGATCTGCATAACTCTTTTGTCGATCCTGTGCCGTCTGTATACGTTGTCGGATTATTTGGATCTTTTCTGTAGTCATACGTACTAACTCTGGTCCCAACAATGTTGCTTCACCCACCTCATCCCAACATACTGGAGAACGACACTTTCTCCCATACAACGCTTCGAATGGAGCTACGCCTATACTTGCCTGATAACTGTTGTTATAGGAGAATTCCACCAATGGTAAATACTTATCCCAACTCCCTTTGAAGTCTAGAACACAGAGTCTCAATAGATCTTCAAGAGTTTGGATAGTCCTTTCCGATTGTCCGTCTGTTTGAGGATGATAAGCCGAACTGAATCGTAAATCCGTACCCATAGCTTTCTGCAAACTGATCCAAAATCGTGAAGTAAATCTGGGATCACGATCCGAAACTATGGATACTGGCATGCCATGCAATCTCACAATCTCATTCACGTACATATGAGCAAGACGTTCAAGGGAATAAGTCTCTCGTATCGGCAAGAAATGAGCAGACTTGGTTAATCTATCAACAATAACCCAAATCGCATCTAAGCCTTGAGAAACCTTGGGAAGACCCGTAACGAAATCCATCGTAATGTGTTCCCACTTCCATTTCGGAATCTCTAGTGGTTGCAATGGACCCTTCGGTACTTGATGCTCCGCCTTTACACGTTGACAAGTTAAACATCTAGAGATGAACTCCGCGATCTCTCTCTTCATATTGCTCCACCAAAATGTATGTCGAAGATCACGATACATTTTAGTACTCCCAGGATGGATCGCAAACGGTGTGTTGTGTGCCTCCATCATGATTCTATACTTCAAGTCAGAATCGTTAGGAACACAAAGTCTGGAGTTGACTCGAAGTATTCCCTCTTCATCGATTCTTGCTTCTGGAATTGCACCTTCTTGCACCTTCTTCTTCATCTTCATCAGCTCCGCATCTGTAGCTTGAGCAGCTTTAACTTTATCAAGCAAAGCTGGTTCTACGCGTATACTTGACATCATCGCACTCGTTCCCACATATGATCTTCTACTCAACGCGTCAGGTACCACGTTCGCTTTTCCAGGATGGTATTGGATGGTATGATCGTAATCTTTCAACAGCTCAAGCCAACGTCGTTGCCGCATGTTGAGTTCCTTCTGAGTGAAGAAATATTTAAGGCTCTTATGATCTGTATAAGTCTCCACTTTCTCTCCGTACAAGTAATGTCTCCAGATCTTCAACGCGAAAACGACTGCTGCCAACTCTAGATCATGAGTAGGATAATTCCTCTCATATTCTTTGAGTTGTCGCGAGGCATAGGCTATGACTTTCCCATGTTGCATGAGAACACATCCTAACCCTTTGCCTGAAGCATCGCTGTAGATAACAAATCCATCCGAACCAGATGGTATTGTCAGAACAGGTGCCGAAATAAGTCTCCTCTTGAGCTCTTGGAAGCTCTTCTCGCATTCTTCTCTCCAAACGAATTTCGTATCTTTCAGAGTCAACTGTGTTAATGGAGTAGCGATTCGAGAAAATCCCTCTACAAACCTCCGATAATAACCAGCTAAGCCCAGAAAGCTTCGTACTTCGGTCACCGACTTAGGTTGCTCCCAGCTTTGTATTGCTTCAATCTTCGCCGGGTCAACAGATACTCCATGTTTCGATACCACGTGCCCAAGGAATGCTACTTCCTCAAGCCAGAACTCGCATTTCTTTAACTTGGCGTATAGCTTGTTCTCACGAAGCTTTTGAAGTACCAGCTTCAAGTGGTGTTCATGATCTTCACGGCTTTTAGAATAGATGAGAATGTCATCAATAAAGACAACAACGAATTGATCTAAATACTCCTTAAATACACGGTTCATCATATCCATGAAAGCAGCAGGAGCATTAGTCAATCCAAAAGACATGACTAAGAACTCATAATGCCCGTACCGTGTTCTGAAAGCAGTCTTTGGAATATCCTCAGTTTTAATCTTCAACTGATGATATCCAGAACGAAGATCGATCTTTGAAAAAAATTGCGCTCCTTGCAACTGGTCAAACAGGTCATCAATACGAGGTAACGGATACCTATTCTTGATGGTGACATGGTTCAACTCCCGATAGTCAATACAAAGTCGCATACTCCCGTCTTTCTTCTTTACGAATAAAACAGGAGCACCCCAAGAAGACGTACTAGGACGAATAAAACCGATGTCTAACAACTCTTGTAATTGGACCTTTAACTCCTGAAGTTCAATAGGAGCCATTCGATATGGGGCTTTAGAAATGGGCTTTGTACCGGGCTCAAGGTCAATAAAGAATTCAACTTCACGTTCTGGGGGTAGACCGGGAAGTTCTTCGGGAAATACATCAGGAAACTCATTAACAACGGAAATATCATTCAAATCTGATGTATTCTGATTTAGATCAGTGACATGAGCTAAGAAAGCTTGACATCCGTTTTTCAATAAACGAATAGCTTTATGACTTGAAATGATATTGACTGATTTTAGTGGTTTGGTGATTTGGATTCGCACAACAGGTTGATTAGGAATATGAAAACTAACAACCTTACGAAAACAATCAATTTTGGCATGGTAAGTGGTTAACCAGTCAATTCCTAAAATCACGTCAAATGCAAGTATTTTCAAAGATATAAGATCAACAGGTAAGGTAAGGGTACCAATCTGAATCAAGCAAGATTTGTAAACTGTAGATGTAACAAAGGTTTCTCCTAACGGAGTTTCAACAGATAAGTCAAAGTCTAATTTATCAGAAGTCAAGTTCAAACGTTGAGCACAAGCAGGTGAAATAAAGGAATGGGTAGCACCGGTATCTAACAAGGTATAAACTTCGCAAGAGTTTATGATCAGCTTACCCGTAATCACCTCGTGTGGATTCCTCGCGTTTTGGGCTGTAACGACAAACGCTCTTCCAGGAATCACCGACTTTGACTTGTCTGCAACCGCCTTTGGAATCACCACCCCCGCTGAACTTGGTTTCGCAACAGGACAATCTCGAGCTATATGTCCTTCCTTTCCACAGTTATAGCATCCTTTGAACTGTTGTGCGCAGTTTGGGCTGATATGTCCCTCTTTCCCGCATTTAAAGCATACGACCGGTGGTCGTTCTCCTCCCCTCGAAACAGTTGATGCTGGTGCTGATGTTGACATCTTTACGTTCTCATTGTTATACCTTCTCTTTTTGAAATCTCCTCCCGATTCGCTTCTTCTACTATCATGGCCACGATAACCACCGGAGTGGTTACCGCTTCTGTCATACTTTCCTCCTCGCTGGTTGTCATTGCTCCGATGACTACTGCCACCAGTACGACCTTGGTTGTGGTCCCTCGGTTGAACATAATCATTATCTCGTTCCAATAACTGGGCCCTGTTTACTACATCCGAATATAAAGAAAACTTATGAGAAATGAGGTATTGACGTATTTCGGGTTTCAAACCTCTTAGAAACATCCGCGTCATACGTTCCTCATTCTCCACCAAATGAGGTGCAAACCTGGACAGCTCCGCGAACTTAGCCTCGTACTGGGATACCGTCATGTTGTTTTGCTCGAGTCTGATAAACTCTACTTCCTTCATATGACGAATACTTTCAGGAAAGTACTTGTCATTAAACAGTTTCTGGAACGCTTCCCAAGATATCTGGAGTGCGGCAGGCTGGGTACGCTTCACGGATTCCCACCAGTAATCTGCTTCTCCACGGAACATAAACGTGGCGAATGGAACCTTCTGTTCCTCTGTACATCCCAAGACATCAAATATCTTGGTAATTTGTTTAATCCACGTCTCCGCTTTGATCGGATCCGGCTTTCCCAGAAACTCTGGTGGTCCCAATTCTTTGAACTGCTTAGCAGTGACAGCTCGCGTGTTGTTATTATCTCCACCTGTATGTTGCACACGAGTCTCCCTCGTCTGATTTTGCATGAACTGCAAAAAACTTCTAAACATCTCATCGTTTATCGTCTGACCAGCGTTATTTTCAGGATGAACATTGCCCTCTTGTTGCACGTTCTCCTGGTTAACGATTAAAGGTGTCTCCATGGTCTCATTCACTTCGTTGTTAACGTTCTCAGCTGCCATTCTCAAATACTGCCATAAAACAAGGGTTAATTAAACAAGTCAACATATCACATATTAACCCTATGCTCCGACTGACCAATTAAATACCACATAAGCTTAGGTAGGACACACTAGCGAAGGATTTACTCGTCTCTCCCCTCCTAGTTCTATTCCCCGATCTCCGCCAGAGATCATATCCCTAAGCTCTGATACCAACTGTGACGCCCCCAGAATAGGTACATTCAACCCAACCCATTCTGAGTCGCCAAATACATGGTACAGAATTCAAATACAAACTTTATATCATACGGTCGTGCAAAATACGACCACACAACTGTGAGTCTCAGTACAAATATGTAGAAAATATTAAGATTCAAACTAAGTCCTCATTACAATTATTATCACACTATTTATCAGAAATAGTGAGGACTACTACTGCTCTAACTCGGACCATCACTCTGTCCCCCGACTAGTCCCCGCAACATTCTCATTTCCTGAAGAGGACAACAGATGAAAAGGGTGAGCTCAACTAACCCAGTAAAGAATATTATGACTAAGATAATGAAAAATAAATTATCGTTAGTCTTCAACAGTTCAGATAAAATATTATGGACAACAAGTTTTAGATCAATATTCGCAGCGGAAATAACAAATCATTAGAAGAGTTAAGCAGAGAATGAAGTCTACTATCTTCTATGATTTAAAAGTCCATCACCAATATTTTATCCCTGTAACATCAATCAATATACATCTCGAATCAATATTCATCTTTGCACTACAGGCCAAAGATATTCATTTGCATCATCAGTAGTCATGTTCATCTCAACACCTGTCATCTTTGCACTACAGGCCAAAGATATTCATCAGGTAATCATTCATCTTTGCTCTACAGGCCAAAGATATTCAGTTACATCAACTTTTAGGACTGAGGATGGTGAAAAACATTTTAAACAAAACGAATCCAGTGAGATAAAAGACAAAGATTAGGGATTCGTCATTTAGTTTATCCAAATTCAAGAATAATCCATAATAATACTTTGTGAAGCAAAATTCAAGAATAAAGCCCAAAACTTGGATACAATCAAAGATAGTAACCTTAACAGACAATTTGGACAATTAGAAGAAAAATAAATTTTCCCGTGAATAGTGCCGTATACGTGAATAGTAACCCCGACGGGAAAAATAAGAATTTCATAACAAAATTCATGACAATATTTCTGTATAATGATATTGAAAAGAATAACATCATTTACGAAAGAAAATAACATTCCTTACCTCAAAAAGATAGTACCTCTGACTGGAATATCGGATATAATATTGACGGAAACTTGCGCTGAATACTAATACTCAAAGTATAGAAATACTCACAAAAATACGCTCGATATTATAGAGAGAGAAAACTTCGAATTCTGGTGTGATTTTCAATTCTAACCTAAGCACCCTATTTATAGGAAAAACTTAGGATGCCAAAGGAGACTAAAATAATAAAATAATATTATTTTTACAAAACTTCTCCAGCCGCCGGCTGCTTCAAACATCTGATTTTTTTCAACAAAACAACAAAAGTGGGGCCCACCATTTATAAAATAATATTTATTTTCCGAAACTTCAATAATTCATAATAAATAGCCCCTTTGTCAGAAAAATACAAATGATGTGTCCTCCTATAGGAAATTTAATTCTCTACAACTTTGCAGAAGAAAATTTTTCCAAATTCCCAACATAAATTATCCGAAATCCACAAACGGATGATTTTTCACACCAAAATACTGATAAAAACACATCAGCACAAATTCCTTCTTTTATATCCACAAAATAAATATTTCCTTATCATATAAATCAATAATTAATTATTCACAAATAATATTATAGAACTACAATATTGACAACCAGGTCGTTCCCAGGACAGAGGGGGCCTTCCGATAAGGACTTCTCCTTACTGGCGCGCAATTAAATAACCCCTCCTAGACAGAACTTCCTTAGACATTGTCAATAATGCTATCTAATAATATTATTCAAATAATATGAATTATTGAGTTGATAACGTGAAATACTGTGCAACGACAATTATTGAATCAATACTACAAAATATCAACTGTAGCCATTATTGAATCAATCATAAAAAAATAGCAACGTAGCAATTATTGAGTCAATAAATTATCAATGCAGCAATTATTGAGTCAATAATATAAAATATTGAACAGTAAATACTGTAACAATAATTGAGTAGGTTCCTTCTCACGTAAGACTCAATAATTCGAAATACTGTGCAATACCGTGTGCTACTGCGCACCACCGCGTACTGTATTTTAACCACCGGGTATTTCAACAGTACTAACGGTAACAACTCCGCCGTTATTTTGTAAAAAGTTATTTCTGTCGCTTTCTATATCCGACAGTCATTCCGTTGTGGGGGCCCACAAATAGCTGCGCCGTCGTACGAATATTCCCCGACAACAAGAATATTCCACGACCAAACGAATATTCCCCGACAACAAGAATATTTTATAACCACTTGCTCATTTTAAAAATATTTACACATTTCACCCATAACTTTCATATTTATCAAATCAACACCTTACTATTTCGAAATAATATATAAAGAAAATTAAATCTTTATTCATAAAAGTTGGGGTCTTACATTGTGGGTCATCAGTTAATTCCATAGTGGGTTAACTGGCTCCAACCCCCACTAAGGCTTTGTTTGGCTAGCTCCTTCATTCCTCCTTTCCACTTAATTTAATAAACTCTTATTATATAGTTTAATAATGTTACACCTATTAATCATATAATCTTATTTAAATTAATTAAATAAAATAGAATAATTTCACATTAAATCACATAGTCACATAATTAAAATTCTCATTTATTAATTATGTCACATCATTAAATTCCTAATTAATTAGATTAACATCATGCTTATTAAATAATTCGTTTAATCAAATAGGCTCAATTAATTACATACTTTGAATATAAAAATTCTCCACATTAATTTAACTAATGTAACACATATAATTAAATTAATCTACCATAATTCTATCAATTAATTATTCAACTCAATAATTAAATCATCGATTTTTTTTTAATAAATATTCACATTAAATTACAAAAATTTCGTTCGTCACAAAGCCACTCCAAGATCGTGGAGACAACCTGCCAAGCGCCTGTTGAGCGCCTGTCGAGCCAAGTCAAGAATTGTAGGCTTCATTCTAAGACGTGGAGTCTGCAAATCACAACTGAGGTAGAATTGTAGTCGAGCAGATCAGTCAAGATACTGCAGTTGTTAAGGCAAAAATCGTAGTCTATCATATGACCTACTCTCAGAGTTACAGACTACACTCGGAGTCGCAGTGCCTACAGAGACAGAGCCAGATCGTAGTCTGCAGAACCAAAGCCAGATCGTAGTCTGCAGAACCAGTGCAGAATCGTAATCTGCCGAGCCAGAGGAGAATCTTAGTCTGCAGAACCAAAGCCGAATCGTAGTCTGCAGCACTAAAGCTAAATCATAGTCAGTCAAGTGATCACAATAACAAGGAAGAATCGTAGAGACTACACGATTCTCAACAAAAGCATTTCTGAAGTGAAAGCAAAGATCTCACTCTGGCAAGAGTAGTCAAGGTTCAGAAAGCAGTCTACTTGAGATGGATCAAAGAGCACCCTCTGAATGGCCTGCAAGCAAACAGAAGATCGAAGCACCAACTCTATCAGTAAGGCTGATTGAGAAGTGAAGAGCCATTCAGGAGAAGTCTTCTACAAGCGTCTATTAGAAGACAATGAATGAAGTGACTGTTTTACAGAAGACAACGATCGTAGTGGTGACTATGATCGTGGTGTTTGCCTAATGAGCAACAAAAATTGATAAAGCACTTACAGAGATATTGGCCAACCTATAGAGGACAGACGAAAAGGATTGTCAATGCTCAGCCTCACCATGAAGAGTGAACGGGAGATCACAAAGCAGAAAGTTGAGAGAGCCGAGCATGACTAATCAAAAGAGTCTTGCAAACCAGAAGGGCCAAAGTAATCAGCCAAGTTATCAGTTCCTGATGCAAGTTAAGGCAAGCAGAATCGTAGAAGCACTGCAAGAGTGAAGAGCAAGAGGTTCTACATTGTCAGATCATAGAACACTCTCAGAATCGTAGTGTTGTCAAAGCCAGTCAACTTGCAACATCCACAGACAAACTACGATCAAGCACATGAACGTTTGCATCAAAATCATGGAGTTTGGTCATCTAATTATTGAGTCTTAGCAATGTCTCAATATGAAGACTGACAATCAAACGCTGATTGAGAGTATCTATGCAGTAGTCAACATCCTTGGTCTGGATCGAGGAAATAAAAAGGAGAAAAAAAGTTGACTACCAAATTGACTTCTAAAAGTGACATCTCAGAGGTGTTAGGTGAAACATCAGACTACAGTGTCAGAAAAGTCAAAAATGTGTTGTCACGTCGACTCAGCAGTCTGCTTCAAAGGTGAAGAGTTGTTGACTCGATGAGAGTTCTACAGAGCCTAACAGAGAAAATATCTCAGTGGCAGTGAGACTACTATAGTAGGAGTGAAGAAAATATGATAAAGGGATTTAACTGCTAAAGGCTTCACTCAACAAGAAGGAGAATGCCAAACCGAATGGCATCTGAGCTGAGAGCTGAGAAGGCCAAAAAGTCAAGATCTAGAGTGGCAGACCAGAAAGTAGATCTCCAGAGCCACACTACGATTCACCATGAATAACCTGAGCTGAAGAGAAGTAGATGCAGAGCAGAATTTTCACACAAGACAACCAGTGTTCAATGGATGCTAAGTACCAGAAGAAGTTTACCTGAAGTGCAAAGACTTAGCAGATCCTCAATGGTGATAGTGTGTTATGCTGAAATCAGATAAGTCATGCATCAACAACAAAGATCAGCTGCACCAAGGAGATGTATCAGACTGCTAAGTACTCAAGGATGTCAAGCTTCATGTACATCTTAGCAGTCCATCAGTAGTGATCAAGTCTAGATGCTGAATGCCAAAAGACAACAAGAAGCTGCTAAGTACCAGAAGATGAACAAGCATAAAGTCATCTTAGCAGCTCAGCACCAACAATAAACAAACCAACAACCAGGGCCTGAGGGGTCCTTGTCTTCGTGACTAAATCAAAGTCAAGTCTGCTGGACTTGCTGAGTACCGGAGGGTACAAGAGATTTTAAGTCTGCTGGGCTTAGTCTACAGTTTAAAG